>JAECUM010015307.1:0-64366 GCA_016617855.1 Megalonaias nervosa | reverse complement strand
TCTTCAGCTAACTGTCCTGGTTGCTTTTAACATGGTTCGGTCTATAACACGGTCAGGTTCTATGGCTCCCAACTACCGTGTTATAGCGGCGTCACACTGTATATATAATATGTGTTCTCTTATTTGAATTATGCCCTCTATTTCCCTGTATTCATATTTGCATTTAATATTGGATTTAAGCAAATACTTTACTTTCAAGTAGAAAATTTTCTGAGTTATTTTGGCCATATGACTCTAAAAGTGAATAAAAGAAACTACATTGTAACAAATTTTAACTGAGTAACCAGATTACATTTTTGTAATTGCAAGCTAGTAAAAATACTTAATCAACTACCCTGAATCAACTTTTGTTATATTTTTTTATTATTTTTTACTTTCTAAAAGTTCACAATAATGGCACTTTCAAAGATTTCAAAACGCGTTTGAAACAACCCCTGTACCATGTACATGAGGGTAAATGCACACGTGTCTTCAGATCACACTGTTCGTCCTCATTTCTTTGTTGTGGATAAAACAGTATCATAACGATTTATACATAACACATTAAAATGCATAAAATTACTGACATGGCTCCTTTATAGTTGGTATATGAACTAAATCGTTCTTTCCAACCGAATCAATATTAACGGTAGTGCATCTATTTTTAGAAGGAGGGGTTTTCGTAATGTAATCTCTCACTTTATATAACTTCATTACAGCAATCCATGATATGATTGCAAATTTATGGTTTATTCATTTGTTTATATACTTGTATTAATAGTAGGCATTGATTAAATATTATCTGCTTTGCCGCTTTTTTCTGTATTTTCACAAATACGAGTCCGGTCAGAAAACAAATTTGACCTTACAATGCTTCTCGTGAATTCCACAACATAGCATTAATCCGTACGTTTCTGACCACGTAATTGCATTTTAAAGTTAAATCTTAAATAACATAATGCATAGACTTTGCTTATTATGAATTGTATATTTTTCTGAATATATTTGCCCAATGATTACAAAAACAGACAATCTAATAAACTGGTACTTCCCAGACGTAGCGATGTCTGCCATCATTTCACCATTACTGGTACACTTACAGTTTCAAACTAATTTTATGATGAAATAGTGCACAAGAGGCAGTTAAAACATCCTGATCACCGATTCTATTCTTAAAACACAAATTGCTATTTACATACTATTGTTAAAGTTTCGAAACACAAGTTTGTATGTTTTTTATCATCCAAGCATAACATGCGTAAATCAGGTAGTTATAGGGGCCTAGTTGCTAACATACTCGGGAAATGGTTAATGGTCAATCAGCTATCAAAACACATGCCTGTGAATGTGCAAGAGCTTGTTTGTCAGGGTAATTGATATCAAAACTAGGCCTAGCTACTGACGGCTTGATGAATACATTTTGCTACAACACCATAACCAACCTGGCTAAGGCGAGCGGGCATCTCAAAAGGTATGATTAGTCATGTACCTATAAAAACAGATCACAGGGCAAAGTTGTTTTCGCTTTTCTAACAGAAGAAGGCAAAGTTTACATTTTTTAGGCAACTTAGTGATAGTCACCCACTTCGCCTGGTAGTGTGACCCCTGTTACAACACTGTGCTATGTTCAATGCTTGTCATTACCCACTGAAATTGTATAATTATAAATATTTGAAACAGAAATTATAAAATAAGAGGAAAAATATATTTTTACATTTTAAAAAAAATTATATTAACTGATAACATTTCCATCTCATAATACATAATGATAGTCCCTTAACTGTGAAGCCTCTTTCTTTTAAAATCACGTTATGATTGATAAAACATGCCAGGTGATCTGTAGAACAAAACATTTCAAGGTGTCTCATGACTGCATTACATGAAAGAAGGCGAAGTTTACATTTTTTAGGCGACTTAGTGATAGTCGCCCACTTCGCCTGGTAGTGTGACCCCCGTTACAACACTGTGCTATGTTCAATACTTGTCATTACCCACTGAAATTATATAATTATAAATATTTGAAACAGAAATGATAAAATAAGAGGAAAACATATTTTTACATTTTAAAAAAAATTATATTAACTGATAACATTTCCATCTCATAATACATAATGATAGTCCTTTAACTGTGAAGCCTCTTTCTTTTAAAATCACGTTATGATTGATAAAACATGCCAGGTGATCTGTAGAACAAAACATTTCAAGATGTCTCATGACTTAAAGTACATGAGAAAAAAAAATTGCTATAATTTCCAGGCCCAACTTTGTCATGTCATAAAAAAAATATTTTTAAAAATAAGTAAGGGTATCCCAAGACTTAGTGTCCCAATATGTATGGTATCTACCTTCTTCTGTAATACCGTATTTAATGCATGTTTTCGGACAGTTTTTATTAAAAAAATATAATATTTAAATGCCTTGTATTTTTCGGACGTTGCTCTGCTATAATTTTTTTGTACAACTTATGTTTTCAGATACAATCTAAGAATATCAGCTGCGTCGTTTTAAAGTAAAATTCACAGTGTGTTTGCCGTTAACTGATACTTTTATTGGTGTGGTTCCTCTCAGATTAACATCATATGAGGAACCCCCTATTGTCTAAATTGAATGGATTTTATGTATTTTTGTTTCCCCCAATATAATAGTGTTTGTTTGTCTTGATTTTTATAAATTTTGATTTTATATAATTTGGATTTAGGGTTTGTACACCTCCTTATTCTATTGTATACTACTCTGAAACCCGGTCTGGTTCCAGGGTTTATTTATTTGAGTGATCTTTGCCATAGATCTATGTTGTCCCATGTATGCAATATGCATGTGTTATTTGTTACATATGTTCTTGTATTCATGCAGGGACTGGCTTCATAGTCAAATTCATAAGAGTTGTTGTTTATTTAACGGTTCTTTTTGTGTCTCGGGAAGTTTTGTTGTACTTATCGTCATAACCTTACTTCTCGGACTTGCTGAACATATATTTTTAGTGTATGCAAAGTAAGAAAGGATAGACATAGTGTATGCAAAGTAAGAAAGGACAGACATAGTGTATGCAAAGTAAGAAAGGATAGACATAGTGTATGCAAAGTAAGAGAGGATAGACATAGTGTATGCAAAGTAAGAAAGGATAGACATAGTGTATGCAAAGTAAGAAAGGATAGTTAGATAGACATAGTTTAGTTAGAAGGTTGTGAGTGTTTCTCTGTTTTCATTATGTTCTTGTTTTTGGCTGGTACGAGTCTTTTGGTTTGTTTGTTTATACTGTTCTTTTGTTAGATTGCACAGGTATACACTTATATATTCATTTCTATTGTTATTTTCATTACATTATTAATATATTCAATATGTTCACTACATAGTTTTTTGTCATTAATATTATTAGTGAATAGTAGACTTTTATCATTTACACTTCTGTTTTTACTCTGTATTTCGTTCTTTATTATTTTTCTTTCATGATCTATTTTTTTGCAGTATAATATCATGTGACCCTTAGAGTCTATTTCCCTGCCACACATTCTACATTTAGGTATGTGTGTTATAATATGCATTATAAAGGCATTCTCACCCGTCAGCCATTTGTTTTAGTTCAATGTCTTGTTTTCCCTTTATTATTAGTGATATTAAAGTATTATATGTTTCATTTTCATTTTCCCCCCATATTTCTCTATTGTCCCTATATATGTATAATAAATCTTTTATTCTTCTGTATATCCCTGGTAGGTCTAATATTTTGGTTAAATTATTGTTATTGTACATTTCCTTATTAAATCTACATATATATCCGAATATGTAAATGTATATTGCTTCCCACGGGAGCTTGGGTTTATTATTTAGTTGCTTAAATCTATTTAAAATTGTAGCTTTTTGTTTAGTGCTCATGTTTGGCAGGGTGAGCCCTCCCTGTTCCTTTGGTCTGCATATATGTATTTTCTTAATATAGTGTATTTTGCTGTCCCAAATTAAGCTCAAGATTTTTCTTTCAATTGCTGCAATCATTGCCTCAGTTAGGTGAGTAGAATTCATCACATGATTTAGCTGACTATACATATAGGTTTTAGCAACCTGTGTAGGGTCTATTAGGTTCACTCTAGTATGTATACAAGTTTCAATCTGCTTGTCAATCTTGTTCACTAGCTCACGAAAGTTTTTGTGAGTTGAGTTCTCTCCAAATGTAATTCCTGATGCTTTAACATATTTCTTAATAAGGTGTGGAGGGAGACAAGGGTGATTTCCTCTCCAGTTGCCTATTAATTGAATTTCTGTTTTCTAATGATTTATTGCTGAACCAGAGGATTTACCAAATTTAAAGATTTCATCTTGTAGATGTTTGAAGGAGAATCCATCTCTAGTAAAGCAAGTACTATCATCTGCATGAAATAAAATTTTAAAATCTTTCTTCAAATTAGGTATTTTTATCCCTTGAATGTTAGTATTGTTATTTATGTTTATATTCAAGGACTCTATAGATATTACATATAGCAGCATTGATAGAGGGCAACCCTGCCTTACTGAACGGTTTATTTTTATTTCACCTGTTAAGGCTCCATTTACTATTGTTCTTGAATATATTTTATTGTACATAGCCTTTACCCAATTTATTATGTTTGATCCAAAACCACATTTATTTAGAGCTTTATATATGAAGTAATGCTCTATTCGATCAAAGACTTTCTCCTGATCGAACAAGAGCATGACTCCTTTTTCCCCTTTACTTTGTAAAAAATCTATCATAGCTTGTATTGATAGCGTGTTATTTGTAATTTTCCTACCTATCCCCCCGCAGCTTTGATTTATATTTATTATTTTATTCATAGTTTTCCTTGTTCTATTGGTTATTTTGCTTAAAATTTTATAATCTATATTTAAAAGTGTGATGGGTCTCCAGTTTTTTTATATCCTCCCCATCTCCCTTCCCTTTATATATTATAGTGATTATTCCCTCCCTTAAACTTTTTGGCATTTCTCCTGATAATAAAATATTATTATATAATAACTGTAAAATATCCACTAGTTCTTTTTGAAATGTTATATAAAATTCTGCCGTAACCCCATCAGAGCCTAGTAATTTACCTTTTTTTAGGGTTTTGATCGCCTTGTTTATTTCATTCACTGTAATGAATTGGTCACATTCTATTTTTTCATTTATTGGTATTTCTTTATAATTTGTTTGTTTCAGGTAATTATCTATAATTTGCTCATCAATATTTTGTGATTCGTATATTGTGTTATAGTAGTTCCTAATTCCTTCTAAAATTTCTTTTTTATCTGTATAAAATGTTATTTAATTGTTTCAGTTTTCCTGTTCTCCCCTTTCTTTATTTCTATTCTTTTGTATAATCCCTTTCCTTTCTTGTATAAATGGTCATATTCTCCCACCCTTATATTTACTCCTTGAACTGTTTCTTTTTCAATTATTTCCCTTTGCTTAATTATTTTGTTTGATGGTGAATTATTTTCTTTTAAATTCTCTATATACATGTTTTCTACCCATTTGTTGTGTAATTTCTTAATCTTGTTATAATATTAGTAATTCCTTTTACTTGTTTTCTTAAAAGTTCCCAATCATTTAATATATTCCCTATATTAGTTGTTTTATATTTATCCAGATGAAAAATCGTAGTTTTTTCATATTCTTTATCCTTTAAGAGGGTATTGTTAAACTTCCATAAACCTTGTCCCCATTTACATTTGTTGGTTATTTTTATTTTTAGAGTTACTGCCTTATGATCCGCTAATTGGTAATCTAGTAACTTGCAAGTTTTTACTTCATGTATATAGTTATCAGATATATAAAAGGTGTCTAATCTACTCCCTTTGTCATTTTTATGTATAAAGGTATATTCTTTTTTGTTAGGATTCATTAATCTATATGCATCTTCTAAATTATTTGTTTCTTTAAATATTTTTATCCATTTGTGTAGTTTTTTTATCCCCTTCTGAAAGTATTTCAAGATGGCAAAGGGTTAAGTCACATTTATAAGAATGTAGGTTGGTGCTGAAAATGGCCAAAGTAGCAGTCCAAAAATGTATACCTCTTAAGCTGGTGATCAGTCCTATTAAAACTACATATCTAGTGTTGGAAAAGTTATGAATTTGTTATACGGTGTGGCAATTTTGTTGAAAAAGTTGACATTAATTTGTATAGTAACATATTTTCAAGCCATCAGAATGATGTCACAAAGTATCTGTACTACTTCCATCATGCTGACAATGCATCTTCTGGTTTGGCCTACCTGCCTGATGTACTTAATTCAAACTTCAATTTCAGGCAATGTGCATCAGCAAAAATTTTCAAAAATATCTTAAAAGATGACAAAATCATTGCACTTTCTAAAAATGTATATGTGGAGCACGTATTTGGCCAAAGAGGATAAAATGTAATTTAAACTTTATGCCATGCCTTTGTGTAGCAGGAGCATATACCTTATAATTTTATATATTCATGTTTTAATTGGACAGAAGAGGGTATTTTATTATTTTATATAATTAATGTTTATTGAGTAAAATAAAGTCATCAGTTGCAATTATTGTGTTATTCTCATTTTACACATATTTAGCCAATTAGGCAACCTTGAACCAGGATTACCTGTTTTGTTCACTGAGCAATGAAGTTACCTTGATTACTGTTCATACTTAAAGACCTAATAATGTTTCCTTACCTTAAATATTTACAGCAGGTTTTTTGTTTTCTAATTTCATGGTGTTTGTTTCTATTTTTGTAATCATATCATTATATATGTTTTTTAAGTGTTGTCAAATGTTGTAAAGCGAATAGAGCTTCTAAAGATTAGGCGCTATACAAAGTCCTCATTATTATTATTATTATGATGCTGAGTTGTTCTATTATATGACAAATGGTAAGTATCTTTCTGAGTGGTTAATTTGCTACTTGTCTGTATAAACAATATAGCATTAACAGCATATTAGTGGTGGTCATTCTACTGGAGCTTCTGAAGGGTGCTGGTCATGGGATTGCAGTAAGAAAAGTGCCTGATGATTCTTTTGCTTCAAGGAAAATGTGACTTGACCTTTGTCCCATATGATAAGGTAAATAGATTTATAATTTAGTTTATGTAACAGTTTTGTTTATATGTACTACATGTATTTCTCTGAAATGTATGTTGATGTATTTTAGTACCTTTAATAGGTTATCAAACTGCATATTCTCTTCTGAGCCTATCATTCTGTCCATTAGAGGCTGACCGAAATTCGGTTTTGGTTTCGGCGCCGAAAGTTGGTAAATGGCCTCTTTCAGCAGTTTCTGTTTCGGCCGAAGCCAAAAAGTTAGCTTTCGGTTTCGGCTGAAACTGATATTGACTTTCGGTCATCAGCTGAAGATCTATTTTAATTTTCAGAATGCAATGCTAGTGCTGCGTCTATTACTCTGCTTGTCGGCCGGTCAGTCGGCACTAGGCAATTCTAGGCACTAAGATACAAATAAACACAAGCGCGCGCCAGCAGCTGCAGTTTGGTAGCGAGGTTACAACCGCAACCATTGTCGGCTAATAACCGGTCAACAGCTGGCAGGTTGTATCTCTGTCCTTGGATGAACTCTCTTTGGTGGGAAGAAAACAACTTGCGCAATGCCTCTGTTCCCGTCCCACCTGCTTGCCTTGGCTTATGTGTTGCATTTCAGTCTACTCGCATGTCGAATACAGAGATTTCTAAGTCTGACAATATTGATAATTTCAGCTAGTTAAACTGTAGCGAATTAATCTGTGCGAAATAGAAAATTGTAGTTAATAGTAAATGGATTAGTTAATCACCGCAAAGAATGTCGAAAAATGCAGTGTGGGATTACTTCACAAAAATCGAATCTGATGCAAGCAAGGCGCAGTGCAAAGAATGCAACAAACTGTTATCACTTGGCAGCGATAAAACAAGACTTCAGACAGTTTCAGGCTTGAAAGGTCATCTGGCCAGCTGCCACAAGGAGCTCTATGGTACATATCTCAAAAGGTCCATGAACGACGGAGCAGAGCATGCCTCGAAAAAGTTGATAATGGAAGAGAAAGCGACTAAACATGCACTACCGAATTGTGTGCAGACGACCTTGACATCAATGGTCGAGAGCAGAATGGTCTGGCCTGATGACCACGTTGCAGTTCAGCGAATTGATAAGTGCATCATGGACTTGATCGTTGTCGACATGTTACCCTACTCAATTGTTGAAGGTGAGGCATTCAAAAGACTGAAAATTGGTGATCCACTCATTGCTCATCGCTATAAGGTAAAAAGCGAAAAATACTACCGAACAACGCTGATGTCTGCCACATATGACAAAGTCGTGAAACACGTGAAAAATCTGTTGCAGGAGGCAACTTGGATATCGTTTACTACAGATGGATGGAGCAATCCAACAAAATCATGTTCTGTACTAAGCTTCACGGGTCATTTCATTCATGATGCTGTGCATCGTAAAGTTATTTTGAGTGCGATGGTGCTGGAAGAAGATCATGATGGGAAATATCTTGCATCGAAACTTGGTGAAGCCATGACGAAATGGGAGATCACGGAGAAGATTCGCGTTGGAGTGCGCAACAATGCCGCCAACATGAAAATGGCAATGAGAGTCGCAGGCGTCACTGATATTGGCTGCGTGTCCCACACACTGCAGTTGGTTCTGCATGACGCCTTGTTCACGCAGACATCAGTAGAAGCTGTCGTCAAGAAGGCTCGCAAGATTGTTACTCATTTTAAGCATAGTGAACAGGCATGCCATCATCTCGTGGAACACCAGCAAACAGTTAAATCCCCAGAACATTCCCTACTGCAAGATGTTGAGACTAGATGGAGTAGTACATATCTTATGCTGGAGCAGCTGGTTGAACAGCGCAAGGCGATTAATCTGTACAGCATGCAGCGTGGCGGAATCAACAGTCTTTCAATCGCAGAGTGGGAACTGGCTGGAAGAGTTGTTAAAATTCTTAAACCATTTTACACTGCAATGCAGGAGATTTGTGCTGATGATGCATGCATTTCTGTTGTGATACCGCTTGTCTCAAATTTGAAGAACAAGCTCAACACTACAGCAGCAGACCATGGCCTCAATCAAATGAAAGCGGCGCTGCGTGATGCAATGACCCGTCGATTCTCTGATATCAGTTCCTCGGCACCTTTCCTTGCTGCAATGCTGCTTGACCCACGCTTCAAGGATACATATTTCAATGTGCAGGAGGCAGCGGCAGCGAAGAAATTGGTTCTGGACTTTCTACACTCAGTCCAAGAATCCGCTATGAACAATATGACTGCGCCATCCACAGCTACAATTGACAACGTAGAGCAAGAACTTGAGTGCAATGAGACTTCCGAATCAGATGCTCAAGAGGAGGCTGATTTGTGGGCTGCACATGACAGACAACCTGCTTATGTGAACCCACCACAAAATGTCGACAGTTAAACTGACGCTGTACCGCCATACAAACAGCAGTTGATCAATTATTTAAAGGAACCGCGTCTGCCTCGAATGACCACGGACATATACGCGTACTGGCATTGCAGTCAGTACCCACTTCTGGAAGCTGCAGCTCGCAAATACTTGTCTGCACCGCCGACCAGCGTGGCCAGTGAACAGCTGTTTAGTGCAGCAGGACAGCTGTATGCAGACCAGCAGAGCAACCTTCTGGGCGAGAATGCGGAAAAACTGTTGTTTCTGAACTACAACATTCGTTTGTTTGGATATAATTACTAAGTAACACTAAAAGATGACATTTAGCGAAGTCCTCTTACTGCAGGCTCTGAATGATTACTTCTAGATTTGTTTTTAATTAGTGTAGCATTGCATCATGACCCAGGCCTATTTAATAAATCTTGTGTTCGGCAACTTCGGTTTATCTTTCGGTTTCGGTTTCGGTTTCAGCCAAAGGTGTAGTTAAACTTTCGGTTTTGTTTTCGGCCGAAAGTCAATTTATAACTTTCGGTCTGGTTTCGTTTTCGGCCAAAACAAGAAATTTAGTTTCAGTCGGCCTTTACTGTCCATACACTTGTCTGTTTTTATGCTCTCTACTTTTGCTTTACAAACTAGATTGTTTTGTGTTTAGGTTTATTTGGTCCACTATCTCCCTAGATGGATAATTGATAAATATTTGGGGTAGTAAGTCATTCCTACTGAATGTACTGTAAACTGAATCAATGTATACATGCAGAACAATAATGCACTGATGACGGTATTGTTATTTATAGTTGTAGTAAATGTATTTTTATTGTATTTGCAGGGAGTAAGAAAGACAGAGATATGTATTTATCTCCATTTACCAACCTTGTGCACAATAAACCCAATTTCTTATAACAAAAACTGGACTTGTATTTTCTATTCTGTGAGTAGAAGGCAAGTGTTATAACATTTACTCACCTTAAAATGCATACTAATATTAAAATAACGGTTACTATAAACACCGAAATACACTGAAAAACCGAAATACGCACCGAAATAAACTTGTATGTACATGTTCTCGGTGTATATATTGGCGTACACACAGGAATTATGATTTGTGTTTGTTTGAATAGTATTACAGAGCAAAATAAAATATGATCGGAGCGATTTTGATATGAATTATTTACTTTTTTCCTAGTTAAAGCAACTCGTGGAAAAGGTCGTACTTTATTTACATGTATCATACACGGCTGATCGTTCCGGAAGTGGTATGATAAAGACCGGTCGTTCCAGAATTGGAGATAATATCCGGAACGGACGGTGTAAGTCGATTTAATTCATATTGTTTTAAGTCGTTTAATTCATATTTCTAACTGACTGCACACACCTTCATTGTCCTCCCTTTGATCCCACCTTTTTTTCAAATTAAGAAAACAATCTTTTTTGAGTCGCTGAATTAGGAATGGACAGTGAAAGTCGGTTTAATTCAGCTTTGAAGTCGCTTAACTCATTTTCGATTTGACTGTATTCATTTCATCGAAAAATTCGGCACAAATAGACTCTAATCAAAATATTGATTTAAACTGTGGTAAGAGCATGTTGGCATGTAAGTCCTATTCCCGCAAGGACCCCATGTGCTGTAAGAACCTATACATGCTCATTATTAAAACGATGTGTTAAATGATATGGAAAATGAATTAATAGACATTACAGTTTCATTTGTTAAACAAAATTATGGAGAGCAACTGACAATAAAACTTCGTGGATCCGGTTTGCATACGTGTAAGTCCTTTTCGCGAAAAGAATGCAATTTGCTAAAAGGATCTTTTTGGAAATACTTTATATACAAAAAAAATATATTAAATGTCATGTATAACAAATTACTACACAATATCTTTTAATTCGTGAAATATAAGTATAAATTGAAACTGAAAATCAAAGTCACAATAGTCAGTCAATATATAATTTTAAATGAGCTTTTCGTAACTTTTCGTAAAATGGGTGTAATTTTTCGTAACTTTTTGTAAATTTTTGTAACTTTTCGCACTTTTTGCATTTTAGTCATACCATACAGATAGATATCTTGATGGATGACATATTGTTTGTCGTTAAAATTCTACAAGTAAATAATCTGATCGAATTTATATGGTTCTAAGATTTTAATTAGAGTCTATTTGTGCCGAATGTTTTGCTGAAATGAATATACACGTTTGCGACACTTTTATAATTGTCATGTACCTCTCTATGTATCCATCTATATATTCTGTCCAATCGATACATTATTAATATTATATTCTTTTGAATTCATTGACCTATGCATTTCAAAGCCTACTTCAGCTCATGCTATGTACGAAATCCCCATTTCTAATTGCAATTGACAAAAATTCTTAAAATCAATGATTTTAAACTATGTGTAACAATATCTGGCCATTCTTGCCCTCGGGCGTACTTAATGCTTTAATCTACCTTTCTTGGTATATTCATTAAAATCCTGTGAAACATTATATCAACCGTAAGTGTTCATTGATACCAGTCACATCCTGCAGACATTCTATGAAGATAACAATGTCGAGCACATTGAAGAAACTGCACCCGTCTGCTCATCGCTGCCATTATTCTTTATTTGCTCATTACGCCCGAATCTGATGTTTGTGAAGCGAAACAATGAAGTTGATATTAAGGATACATCTGTGTTTTTATTTAAACAACACTGTAAAAATATATTTCCAGACTGCAGAACGCTTTTCATTCGAAGGGGAAAAAATACCCTGACCAATGCTGCAAAGTCCAAAAGTAAACTTTTCATCACCTACGGGATTTTTATTCCAGAATCAGGGCACATGTCTAACAATGGAGAGAAAGATGAAGTTTCTGTGGAAATTTTAAAAATGTATCATCGAGCAATTTTAAGTGATCTCTTACCAATGTCAGTAGGTGGTGATGGTAACTGTTTATAAAAAGCAGTTTCAAGAGCACTCATTGATTCAGAAAACTTTCACTTGAAAAAGAACAGTACATACAAAAAGAGGGTCACATGGATAAGGGAGGGGGATCTTTCAAGTAATTTGTCACTGGTTGAATACGTAGGGAAATTTCCTGGTTTAACGCCACATGGAAACTCGCGACAAGCAACAGGATATTTGCAGATGCCTGACTATGTTTTCTATGACATTACAGAAATGACTGAAAACATGAAACCACATCAAATATTAAATAAACTGTCTTCAAAATATGATGAACTGTCCCAACCGAAAGGACTTCAACAAATTTATGAAAAAAAAAAAATATCAAAGGACAAAATAGCTCCAGGACACTCCAACAACATTGCTGACCAAAACAGACATCTTGAAAATTTGGTAACTGAAAATAACTCGTCTGTACGATCATTATCAGGGCCAGCCGTAAACCCCCTTGTGTAATTTTGTACACAGACGAACAAATAATGGACATTAAGAATCTTTGTTGCTCCGGACAGACTGTACTTGGCCTTGACAAAACTTTTATGCTTTATAAAATGCATGTGACAGCAACATGTTACGAGCAACTGACGGTAAAACAAGTCAGAACAGGTGAACCACCAATCTTTCTTGGACTGCTCTTCATTCATGATAATAGCGATTTTGAAACTTACATTCATTTTTTCCATCATTTGAAAGTAAAACTTATGAATTCAAATCTTAAGAGCCTTGTAACTGGAAGTGATGATGAGAAGGCTCAGGTCAAAGGCATTATGGCAGTTCTGCCCGAAGCAACACAGGTTTTGTGCACACGCCATTTACAAGAGAAGGTTAGGCATATATTGACAGACGACGCAGTTACCATGACTGACCGCAACACTATCTTGAAAGAAATTTTGGGGGAAGATGGACTAGTTGACGCTCATGACAGTATTTGCTTTGGTGACAAATGTGAAGCTTCGGAATTTCAGAAAAATTAAAGACAAATGTCAAACTAAAAGTCAACAAACCGTTAAAATTTATCAGATAGACCGCATGTGTAAAAATAATTGTGAGTCTATGAACCACGTTCTTAAACAGTTGACTGGAAGACAAAAACGCTCACTGAATTTGTACAACTGACACATGAATTAGTAACTAGACAATTCAGAAATCTGAAGAATGCTCTAGTAGGCACTGGAGAATTCTGACTTGCCGATACTCACCAACAATTTCAGTGAAAAAAATCAACATGGATAAAAATGACAGAGCAACAACTCACAAACTTGTACAAACGCTTTCGATGCCACATTGATATAAACACAAAATACATAACATCTACGGATGGTCACAGGAAACGAAACATCAATGTATGAACTGTGACAATTAATTCAAAAAAATCTAAACATGAACCAGAGATTTCGTCATGATGTGCTATATTTTATTGTTTTCGGTTATGTTTATTTTACCCTGTGTAACATGACTTGAAGTCCGATTTTCAAGCGGAACAGAATCTTGAATACTAATGGACTAATTAATTCATCTGTGTGCTCAAATTATTCATTCATTGAAATCTGATACTTTATGTATGTAATTAAATGTAATTATTACATTTTGCCAAAAAATGTTTTTCTTTGCAAAAATGCTTTCCTGAGTTGTTTTTGTCAATCATCATATATCCTGGCTTGTTACAGTCACACTCTGCTCACTCCTGCATATACTTTCTTGGATACTTTTGGTACTTTGCGACTTTTCACTTTCAATGTGTGTATGTACTTCGATTCGACGTTTATCATACCTATCCAATCACGTAAAGAGTAATTAAGTCACATAAATCTGAATCAAAGTTTATTTTGCTTTTTATTATTATTCAAACAAATACAAACGAAACGAAAGAATAATGTATGAGCTGTGAAAAATACTGCTTAAAGATCCAAACCTGATCATTGAAAATACTTCTGCAGAGATTTTGTCATAAACAGGCTGTGGTGTGTATAATGTGAATCAGGCAGGTGATTGTTATCGGTTGGATTTATTGGAACATATCAATGAAAAATGGTTAACGGCAGACTTTCGACTTATTATTTATCATACAAACACTTATTATTTTCGCAAGGAAGTCAACACTTTCCAAAAAAAAGCCCTCTCTCATTAAAATGCACCTTGTCTGCATCACAGTCTTTTGGGAATCTAGCATTCGGTCTAATGAATCCAACATTCAACTTCAAAACCAGTTTACTTATTTTCGTGTCTTAGGGCATTATATGAACTCATCAATTCCGAATCCTTTATGAATATTGCCCGTTCACATACTTCCAAGAAGACTTCTTAACACTTTTACAATCAACTGCCATATTAACAAAAGTAGCATATAAGTACGTTTCAATATTGCCAAATATTGGGAAACCTTTTAAACAAAGATTAAATTAAATGCTATTTATTTATCAAAAACTGCATCATTAAAAGTTTAAGTAAATATACAATGTTATATTGGAGAGTACTTTAGATTCTTTTCACTTTCATTCTGCGTATGTATTACTACAATTTTCAGTTGATCACATCTGTTGAATCAAGTATGACCTAGCTACGCCATTGCATGAATTTAGCTGTAACGAGGAAAAAGTATATAATTCGTGTCAAAATCGCTCCCATCATATTTTATTTTGTTCTGTAATACTAATAAAACAAAAACAAATCATAATTCCTGTGTGTACACCGATATATACACCGAGAACATGTAAATACAAGTGTATTTCGGTGCGTATTTCGGTTTTTCAGTGTATTTCGGTGTTTACAGTAACCCTTAAAATAATGCCAGATATGCAAGATTTGGGGTTTTACTTGACATTAAAAAGCAATAATTCCATCCAAGATGTTATGACTTTAACACAGAGTATGGTGCAAAAAAAGACTCTTTTTATCTCTGGATCTCATGTTAATTTTCAAAAGCATATTAGAGTTATTCCCACCTTGCTTGCGCATATGTAAGCTTCATCTTTATTCAGTCTAAAGTTATTTATCACAGCTTACAAGATTGGGTTCTATTGTATTAAAAAAACAAACTCTCCCCCTCATTTACAAATGTAAAATTCGCCCTGGAGTGAAAATCCTTGAGAAATTACTGTAGTGTACTAGGTAGTCCTACAATGTAAGACCTCGTCCTTGATAGTTGTTTTGGGCGTAGAGTAGCACTAAAACATAAACATGTGATACGTCTTACGTTCACAGACACTTGACTCCGGGATAAACTAATGTGTACACTCACCAACTGGTGAGTGTACACATTAGTCTACCCTGGAATGAAGTGTCTGTGCTTACATTGTAGGACTACTGTGCTTGGATGTCCTATTCTAATGTCATGTAGGTCTACTTCTCATTGGACAGTACGACAAGAATTTAACTTTACCTGTTTAGTCCAAAATAAGCACACCCTTTTGAGGGACATGGGTGATCCCCTGAAGATATGCATGTTAGCTTTGCAACAGTGGGTTTCTAAAAAATATGCGCTATTTTATGTCGATGTTAAACTTTCAGCAGTCGACTGTCCCACATGGCGGAAGTGGAATATTTAGTAACCGTTTTCAGTTGTCGTGACATAGCTTCTTTTTTTTTTATAAAGTAAGCGTGATAAATTGTCGTGACATAGTTTTCTTATGCAATAAAATCAGCATGATAATGTACAACTGTTTTTAACTTTGGAATATCATATTAATGGTGATTTGCTCGCAGTCAAATTTTACAGCAACCGCAATCTGATCATGAAAGGTAAACGTAAAGAGTGTGTACTTGTAGATTCAGTGGAAAATTCCTTACCAATCGATAATTACCAAAGAAAAGCTTTACTCTTTTGACTGAATTTAAATAAGAATCTTTTTTCGGATTAATTATTTTTATTGTTGAAAGAAATCATAGCAGATGTTTTTTGTTTACTAACGTACATATGCGACTCCCAGTTGTCCATAAATGAGAATATTGGCAAGACAGGTTTTGGAGCTGATTTAATTGAACTGTCATCGCATTTGAGTATCAACTGCTGACCAATGTAAACATTTATATCAGATGTAGAAAAAAGAGGGTTCTAACACTTTACCACCATCTACTATAATCCACTACTATCAACCACAACCCTCTCCACTACAGTCTACTTAGTCCTACAATGTAAGACATGGCACATGTTGTTTTTGTTTAAGTGCTAATATTTTAACCTAACCCGATTTCGGCATTCCCGGCTTTCATCGCTTTCCAGCCAACTGAAATGTAGGCCACCGAAACTTGAAAACGGGTCCATTTCTTTTGTGAGAATTTGAATTTATTAGAGAAAAGACATCAGGGTAAGTAAAGTCTGGCAAAAAC
Organism: Megalonaias nervosa; assembly: GCA_016617855.1. Lineage (NCBI taxonomy): Eukaryota > Metazoa > Mollusca > Bivalvia > Unionida > Unionidae > Megalonaias > Megalonaias nervosa. The sequence continues at coordinate 47,731 of JAECUM010015307.1, read as the reverse complement.
ATTATAACTTTACTTTGTAGAAAAGCGTCATTGTTGGTTGCCAGTTGTGTTTGATATTCCTGAAAATTTGATTTTCGTTTCAACATCAAAACATGCTACACAGCGCCATTAGTTGGGCAGTAAGACCCATCAACTCTGATGGGTCTTACGTGGTAGGACTAGAGTCTACTATGTCATCTATGGTAAATTAAGGGATTGCCTCTTTCTTTGTTTACTCAGAAGATTACGGGACTACTCGGCCCACAGCAGAGCTGGCCCATTAATGAACTCGGCCCATAACAAACTCGGCCTACCCAAATCGGCCCATTAGGTACTCAGTCCACATAACAAGCTTGACCCATTAAATGTTTGGTCAGCCTTATGGTCCATGATTTATATAAAAGTGATGTGGATGTAATGTTCTTTCTTCAATGGCCATCTCTTGTTTTTAATTTTTTTATATACTTTGTACATTTCTTTCAACAAGTCATTATTCTGCAGTAGAAATATAGTGGGAAAAAATCATAATACCAGGGGTCAAGCTAGACCAGAATTTTAGGGAGAAGTGACTTCTCCTTTTGGACAGAACAGGGAGAAGTGAGAGCTTAACAGGGAGAAATGGATGTGAAGCAAGAAATGCAATATAGTGTGTGTGTGTGTGTGTATGTGCTCTCTTATTTGAATTATTCTCTCCATATTCCAGTATTCATATTTGCATTTAGGATTGGATTTAAGCAATATTTTATTTTCAGGTAGAAAATTAACTGAGTTATTTTGGCCACATGACTTTTAAAGAGAATAATTGAAACTACATTGTAACAAATTTTAACTGAGTAACCAGATTACATTATTGTAAATGCAAGTTAGTAAAAATGCTTAATCAACTACCCTTAATCAACTTTTTAAAAATTCTTTCTAAAAGTTCACAATAATACCACTTTCAAAGATTTCTAAAAGCGTTTGAAACTACCCCTCTGCCATGTACATGAGGTCAAATACACACGTCTTCAGAACATACTGTTTGCCCTAATTTCTTTGTTGTGAATAAAACAGTACCCAAACTATTCATACATAACAATAAAATTAATAAAATTACAGACATTGCTCCTTTATAATCAGTATATGAACGACACCCTTCTTTCCAACTGAATCAACACAGACATGTGAGTGCATCTATTTTTAGAAGGAGGGATTTTTGTAATGTTACCGCTCACTTTATATAGTTTCATTTCAACAGTCCATTGATAGGATTGCAACTTTATGGTTTATTTATTTGTCTACGTACTTGTAGTAATTTTAGGCATTGGTTAAACAGAAAAAGCTGTGCTGCTTTTTTTCCATATTTTTACAAATACTGGTCAAGTCAGAAAATAGCTTTGACCAAACAGCGCTTCTCGCGAATTCCACAACATAGAATTGTCCCATACGTTTCTGACCTACAAATTTTAAAGTTAAATCTCAACTAACGTAATACCTAGGCTTTGGTTTCTATGAATTGTATTGTTTTTTCTCTAAATATATTTGCACGATGATTTATGAAAACAGACAATCTAATAAACTTTAAATTGATACTTCCACACAAAGCGATGTATTTCCCCATTACTGGTTCACTTCACAGTTTCAAATTAATTTTCTGATGAAATAGTGCACAAGAGGCAGTTAAACTATCCAGATCACTGATTCTGTTCTTAAAACACAAATTGCTATTTACATACTATTGTTAAAGTTTCGAAACACAAGTTTGTATGTTTTTATCATTAAGGACAGCATGGCAAAATTGGGCAGCGATAGTTGCTGACTCGGGGAAAGGGTTAATGGTCAATCAGCTATCAAAACACATGCATGTGAATGTGCAAGAGTTTGTTTGTCAACGTAATTGACAATAAAACTAGGCCTAGCTACTGATGGCTTGATGAATACATTTCACTACAACACAACAACCTGGCTAAGGCAAGGGGTCATCTCAAAAAGATATGGTCAGTCAAAGTATCTAGAAAAAAAAATTCACAGGGCAAAGTCGTTTTCACTTTCCTAACAGAATAAGGCGAAGTTTACACATTTTAGGTGACTTTGTTGCCCACTTCACCTGGTAGTGTGACCCCTGAATACCAGATTAATTAAATTATATACTGCATAATCAACATTTTGAAACTGTCCTTGTCCTCCCGCTGTTAATTGTTAATTGACTTTTATGATAGCACGTGTCTGCTCTACTATTTGTAATTGTAAACGTGTTGACACGCATGAATCTTGATTTTAGAGTTGCAATACCCATTTATGTACCCAAAATTTTGCATCAACAGTAAATATTTTGCTTTATTCTAAATTTAAAACATCTTCATCCTTGTTAGGCTGTTATGTTAATTGATTTAAATATATATTATTTTTCCTTAAAAAGACGAGCACATTGACAAAGCAAACATTTAAAATTCTTATGTATTTATTTTTTAGTATAAAATTTTGTATCTTTGCCCGTCATTGCGCTGTCTTATTTCTTCTCTCAGTACAAAACATAATTAAGTTTCATCTTAATGCTACTGTTTTTGAGAAATCACTAAAATGTAATAAGATTGAAATTTATAAATCTTAAGATTCCTTAACGCAGTAAGATAGAATAAATAATATAGGACACAAAGCATTATCATGAAATAATAAGAAGATATTAGTTAAATTCTTCTTAACGTGATACAATTTACTGACTAACCAGGAGAATTTATAGCAAAGACGTTATATTTTTAACATTAAGAAGGAAAAGTGGAACTTATTACTGTATTGATTTGAAACAAGAAAAATTGTATTTGTTACTGTATTGATTTCTTTCGCTTTATTAATCTCTCATCAGGTGATAATCTTATCAAAACTGACAAAAAGTTAAAAAAATTTTAAAGTATTATATATAATCAACAAAATATTTTAATGAATGGATTTCAAGTAAGCTTTAAAATAGTTTTCTCTACATTTTCAGTTATGAAAAAAAATCATTGCGCACAAGATATTGGCACTGTCTTTGTGAAAGAAATATGGGTATCAAAAAATGATCATAGCATATGTTTTACAAACTCTCTATTGCTTACACTTCACGGCTAATAAAACCTGCAACGTTTGCATACTCGTTAATATTTAACTAATTAGTAAAAAGCAAGTTTGTATCAGGGGTCTAGCTAGTCTTGAATTTTAGGGAGAAGTGACTTCTCTTTTTGGACTGAACAGGGAGATGTGAGAGCTCGACAGGGAGAAGTGGATGCGAATCAAGAAATACAGTATATGTATAAAATGTGTGTTCTCTTTAATACTTTATTTTCAAGTAGAAACTTTTCTTAGTTATTTTGGCCATATGACTTTAAAAGTGAATAATAGAAACTACACTGTGGTGAATTTTAACTGAGTAACCAGATTACATTATTGAATTGCAGGTTTGTAAAAATGCTTACTCAACTACCCATAATCAACTTTTCAGAAATTTTTTTTATATACTTTCTAAAAGTTCACAGTAATCACACTTTGAAAGATTTCTAAATGTGTTTGAAGCAACCCCTGTACCTTGTACACAAGGGCAAATGCACACGTGTCTTTAGATCATACTGTTCGTCCTAATTTCTTTGTTGCGGATAAAACATTACCGTAACTATCATGCGTAACACACTAAAATGCAGAAATTTACTGTTCCATTATAGTCAGTGTATGAACAAAACCCTTCTTTCCACTCGAATCAACAGACGTGAGTGCATCTATTTTTAGGAGGGGTATTTGTAATGTAACCTCTCACTTTATGTGGCTTCATTACAACAGTCCATTGATAGGATTGCAGATTTATAGTTTATTTATTGATCTACATACTTGCAGTAATTTTACACATTGGTTAAATAGTATCTGATTTGCTGCTTTTTTCTGTATTTTCACAAATACGAGTCAAGTCAGAAAAAACTTTCATCTTACTGCGAATTCTACAACATAGCATTGTCCCATATGTTTTTTACTTACATAATTGCATTTTAAAGTTAAATATTAAATAATACAATACCTAGGCTTTGGTTTCTGTGCATTGTATATTTTTCTGAATATATTTGCTGATGATTTATGAAAACAGACAATTGACATTCTTGGCTATTTGTTGTTCAACAGCAACAAATGTTACAAAGCCATATATGATCAAGGGCAAGGCAGACTTTGATGTTTTGTTTATAAATTTCTTGTTCAAAAGTGGTACAAAGCCATACAAGATCACAAATAATACATAGTTGGGTGTGAAACTGACATTGTTTTATGAAGCCATACACGATCACAAACAAAACAAAATTGGGTCCGAAACTGGCTTTGTTATAAGGAGCCATGCAAGCTCAAGGATAAGGCCGACTTTGTTGTGGGCCAATTCCGTAATGGGCCGAGTATGTTAATGGGGAAATTTCTTGACTTTGTATGGGCCGACTCTGTTGCGAACCGACTCCGTTATGAGCTGAGATCACCTGTTACCACTCAGAAGTATAAACATAATTCAGGAGAATTAAAATGTTATAACACTGTACTAATTTTTACAGTTATAATCATTGTTGTCCCAGAAAATTAAATACTAAAATTAATACTAAATTTCAATAATTTACAACACTTGCCAAAAAGTGGCAAAACTTTGTAGTTGGTACTAGCGATCATCAAAATCACCAAAGAAGCCAAAAAGTTTATGATTATTAAGTTGGTGATTATTTCTATGGAGACAAATGTTATTTGGCAACTGAAAAGTTATGAAATAGAACATGACCAAATTTTTGGCATGCTGCCAGTGATATGCAACAGAAGTAGCCATGTTGGCAATGTCTCCTACATGTACTTCATATTTAATGACAAGACTGACCCAGTTTATTTAAAACTAAATTTCAGTCATATCAGTTCAAAATTTTGATTTTGTTTTCTTTAAAAGGTTTCAGATCTTTCTCTTTTTAAATGTATGTGTTGAGTAATACATTTTAGATTTAAGAGGATCAGCTACAACTTGTATTCCCCAGCCGAGTCATACCAAAGACTTATAAAAATGGTACTAACAGCTGCCTCGATAGGCACTCAGCATTGAGAGGTTAGTGTTAGGACTGGTTTGCCTGGTGTCAGGATAATGTAACAGGGTGGGACATGATGCTTCATGTCTGCGGCATGATGCCCCAATACAAGACATCACTATAAACTGCCACACTGCAGTCATTGTAGTGATGTGAATGAAATTTTTTTTAAGCTACATTAAAAATTCAAATCAAACACACACACATTTGTCTTTCCATTTCTTACCTCAAAATGCACGTTAAAATTATATCATAGAAATGCACAGTAACAAATGAGAGTCAATTTTTCAGATGTGCATCTCAGACACACAGATGTACATAACAGTGTCACTACAAACTATTATATAGAAATATACCAAATTGAAAACGGGGACAAATACTGTTTTGGAAAAGTTATTTAGAGTTATTCCCCCATTGCTTGAGAATAGCTAATCTAGCTAATGTTACTGAGATAAAATGATTAAACAACATGTAAATCTTCATAAAAGAAAAGGAAAATATCTGATTGCATATGGAATTATTACAGATGCTTATAATAATAGTTTGAGTAATTAAAAAATGGGAAGCATTATGTAATGCAACATGAGGCATCTAATTGCCAAGGAAATTCAGTTAAAAAGACAGAAATTTATTGTCTCAAATAATAGAGTTTCCCTTAATGTTTGAAACTGATTGGTCACTGGCTTCTGAACTGGAATTTCCAAGAGTCAAAATTTAAATGCTATGAGTCAGAATATTGAGCCAGTGAACAGGGGTAATGCTAGCAGGTAAAGTGGGTGACTAGCTCACCTTAGAAATGTAAACTTCACCTTCTGTTAGAAAATCGAAAACAACTTTATCCTGTGAATTTTTAGAGGTACATTGAGTTACCATAGTTTCTGAGATTTTTCCCTTGCCTTAGTCAAATTAGTTCCCAATGCTCAAAGGAAATTTGTTTTTGGTGCAGGCCCAGGGCTGGTGACTAAAGACAAATCACAAGCCCTGACTCAAATTCCACAACCCTGTACTCCAGTTTTCATATACCCAAAATTACCCCATTTTTTAATATTATTTGTCTCAAAATGTTGTGATTTCTATACTTCAAACATGAAATGATAAAAACAAAATCATATTAAATTGACTTATGTGTTTATTTGGATCTCAAAACATTTAATGTAAAGCAATGTTTTCCTCCACAACCTGAGGTTAGCAATTGTCTAATTGCTCTAACAATGTGCTTCTTACTCAGTCGATCAACAGTGTTTATGTTTGTTAGCATCTGAAGAGTGTCTTGATTTATACAGTTTCTATTTATGTTTTTATTGTTCATAGGTGCTGCTTAATATGTTTATTTTTCATCAAACTTTAGCTTGAAACATCTTGGACAATGCAATAGCAATTAAGCAAGACCTAAAAAAATACTTAAGTGGTTTTGCTAAAGCCAATTTTTTGTCAGTCTTTCCGTTTTTATCTCAACTCTGCCAAAAGGATGGTCAATTTTTAATCATAGTCTCAAAAGCCAACACAACTACATTGGATCCCTTTATCACTTATAATACCTCCAAAAACATCCCGCATTTGGCCTACACTCTCCAGGTTACTACAATAAAGTAATCAATTAACAGCTTGTTTATATATGCTAACCTCAGTCACATTACACGGTCATGCATCATTGCACCCATTGCAACATTTACTAGAACAGTACTGGTACACACTAGACTGGTTCAGGATAATTTCCAGCACATAAATATCCAAAACAGTATTTTAGAATCACATGTATGTTAAAGCCATGTAAACACTAGTTACAGTAACCCAGGCAATCTGTTCCCCATTCATAACTCACATATTTCATTTTGAACACAAAGTTTGCAGTTTTTGATAGAAGTTTGATAAGTAGACAATCTTCATAAAGGTAAGTGCCTTACAAGGGGATAAATATTAATAATTTATTAGATTTTCAACATCCTGAAAATTTCTGCATTTCATCAGCGCATCAAAGTTTTCTCAGCAAATTAGATTTTTTTTTGACAAGCCTGACATGCACCTCACTTAGAATACAGGAATGGCCCGATATGAAATTAGAGGGGCCACAGGCATTGGGCTGTTGGATTTTTTGAGCTCTGGTTCCAGTTTTGTGTTGTAGCTCAAAACAAGATGTAGGCATCAAGCCATCAAATAGACAATGTTAATATCAATTGTGTCGAAATTTGAAATCTTGCACATTCACAGGCATGTGTTTTGATAGCTGAGTGACCATTAGCCTTTCCCCTAAGAAGATAGTAACTATCACAACCCGATTTTGGTAAGTTATCCTTTTTGATAATAAAAACATACAAACTTGTGTTTCAAAACTTAAACAATAGAATGTAGATAGCGGCTTGTGTTTTAAGAATGAAATCAGTGCTCTGAATACATATACATTATTTTCTTCATAAACTCAGTTTAAAAACTTAAGTGAACCTGTCTTGAGGAAATAATGGTGGACAACACTGTGTGTGGGAAGTAGCACTTCATTAGATTGTTTTCATAAACCATTGCGCAAATATGTTCAGGAAAATACACAATTCATAGAAAGCAAACTCCAAATATATTATTGATGATTGAGCTTTAAAATGCAATTATGTTGTTCAGAAACACAGGGGTACAATGCTGTGTTGTGGAATTCGAGAAGTGCTGTAAGGTCAAAGTTGTTTTCTGACTTAACTCATTTTTGTGAAATTTCAAAAAAGCAGCGAAGCAAATACTATCATTTTAACTAATGCATAACATTACTGCAAGTATGTAGACAAATAATAAAACCTTAAATCAGCAATCCTATCAGTGGACTATTGTAACAAAGCTATAAAGTGAGTGGTTAAATTAAGAAAACTCGCATATTGGCAGTGTCAATTTGGTTGAAAAGAATGGTTTAGTTCATTCATATACCAACTTTAATGCTTCAGTGTCATGTCTATGAATAGTTACAGTAATATTTTATCATTAACAAAGAAACTGGGATGAATAGTATGGTTTGAAGATGTGCACATTTGCTTTTATGTACATGGTACAGGGGTTGTTTCAAACAAGTTTAGAAATCTTTTCAAGCGCCATTTATAGTGAACTTTAACAAGGTAAAAAAAAAAGAAATTTTCATTAAAATAGTTGATTAAGCATTTTTACTAACTTACAATTATAATACAATTATAATACTGTAATCTAGTCACTGAGTTAAAATTCATTACAGTGTATAGCCTCTGTTGTTCTCTTTGAAAGTCATATGAACAAATTACACTGCACATGAATATGATAATTTTTATACTTGTACCAAATATGTTTATAATATACATACAACTCGGAACAGTTTCTCCTTGAAAATAAAGTATTGCTTAAAACCAGTGTTAAATGCAAATGCTCTCACTTTTCCCTCTTCAGCTCACTTCATCCTGTTCTGTCCAAAAGAAGTCACTTCTCCGTGAAATTCAAGTCTAGCTTGACCCCTGGTTGAATTTAGTTTCTAGTAATGGTTGATTCATTCAAATTTGGAATAGCAATACTTCAGTAGAATTACATGTTTTTAAAGTTTCATATTTGGGGAGTTTCAAAAGACAAAACAGTTATTTGATAATATGAAGTAGGCAAAGCCCTGAGAGTGAGTGCCATCAACTTCTCATAAGGTCTTTTGCATAATGCTTGACAACTGATACAAAAATAAGTTGTTGTAGGGTTTAATGTCATTTTTCAGCACAAGATAGGCAGCCAGTATAAAGGGTGGAGGAAGAACCTGGAAAAACCCAGGAAAGAACCCACGAGAAGCTACTGGCACGCTTTCTCACATACCCACATTGGCATAACCTGAGACTCGAACCCAAGCAGACAGGTGAGATGGCAGTCATCCGTAACGGTGAGCGCTTTAGACCACTTGGCCACTCGGGGGACCCCAAAAAATAAGTAATTCAGCACTTAATGTGTATAATGTTGGCATCAAAGGATATCTATACTTGTTTATAAGTTAGGTCCCATTGCAAACAACATAGACTCTGATCTGCTGGCATATTATGCAGTGGCAGATTTGGGTCTGTGCAGTTCGAAGTGGGATCTGATTTACACCAGAGAATTTACATTAGTGCATTCCAGAGGATTTTAATTCAGGTAATGTAAATGCTGGTTATTCTATAGCAAATGATAAAAAAGAACAACCTATACATGCATGTCATCAGATTGAATCATGTTACCACTCACTAGACCAAACCTTAAACTTTTAGAAATAATTTAGGTCAGCTGAACACCTGATAATTAAGAGACTGGTTTTCTTTTTCTTTCTCCTTTCTTATTTCTTGAAGTCTTATTTTTCTTTGTTTTAATAAAATCAGTTCTCTCTCATTTCAGCTGACTGACATTAGCCAAATCTGATGCATGTGACAGGTGAGCTGTGAATTCATTGCAGCTTCCTAGTGATGCAGTGATGAAATGGTGGTCAGAGAAAGCGTTATCAGATTCTTCTTTTTTTCTTTTTCTTTCTATCATTCTTCCAGTGTGATGATGAAATCAGCCTATCAGGATATACAGACTCCCACATAAACCTGGATGCTGTCTGCAGAGAAGAATAGGCCAGATCTGAACACACCATACTTATTAATTGAATCATAATGTGGCAAATTTCTAACGTCATACCTGAACACATTTTTGTGATCTTGCTAATTTTTATAACATGGATTGGGTTCAATTTTGTCCAGAATTATCAAAATGTACCTAACAGCTCAAGTGTTTGCTTTTTTTCACACATTAGTATTATGCATATTAAATCCGTATTCATGTGCTGTCATTTTTAATCCTTAAGATTCCAAATAATGACAGCCATTTCTGTTGTAAAAGGATCTGCTCCGTTTACTTAAATAAATGTAAAATCAAACTGCAAACAACATAGACACTGATCTGCAGTTCCACAAAGCACTGGGAGAGCTTGGTCTTTGTTTCAAACAAACAGCATAGAATAGATCCAGAACTGCCAGCGCATTATTATGTCAGACCTGTGACTATGCTGTTTGTGGTTGGATTTGACTTGTTTGCAAATATACATGGTAACTAAACTTATCAATGCTTTTAACTGTCTTTTGAAATGCTTATCAGATTATGTTAAAGAGCGATAAACAGGTTTTTATCTGCCTTTTTCTTCCATATTGGAGGACAAGCATTGGAGGGTTTTACTAAAGGAATTGTTCTAACAGTTACTTTTCTAATAGAAATGGTACTACTGCCATTTATTTGAGCCATCTTTATTGTAGTCTCAAGCTCAGGGAACTGCTACACATGTAAATGATGCTTTGAAATGTAGATAACTCTTAAATGTTTATATGAAATATTATTGAAAATTTGTGGGAAAATATATATTATACTCCAAATGGCTGAGAATGGAACAACTCTCATACCTGCCTATTTTTGGAAGGGACATTGTAAGCAACACATATTTATCTCCATGCTTGTTTAAAATAAATATGTTGAGGATAATGTGATGTCCACTTTTCAGTCAATTTGTCAATCTGCCCATGCATTCTTCTAATACCACATTTCTTTTTAAAGTGGAAATTTACAAAACTTGGCAGATTTGGTACCCTTGTGTTAGTCATCTGCAAGATGAGTGTCATTCTTGGGTTCCAGGGATATGTGTGATGGTTTTTGAATTTTTAACCTTGATGTCATCGGGGGAAGGGGGAGTTGGAAAATACAGGAGAATGCTTGAAGATTTGCAATGGTGATCCACTGTAGTTTCTTATGTTCTATTTAAGCCTCAGAGAGAGAGTGTGTTGTCTTCATTGTTCATTACAGACTGACACTGTATGAAAATAATTACAGACTGACACTGTATGAAAATAATTGGTGTCATTAATTGTTCAATTATTGGATCATATCTTTCCAGATATAAATGAGTTTGATATAATTTTGAACTGTTTAAGGTTTGTTAAATTGTCAGCAGAAATCTGAGGACCACTGTTGCTTTGAAGATACTTCTTACAGTGTCCCATTTAAAAAAAAAATAAAAAAATACTGATTTATTTTTATCCCAAGAATGGCAACCTGAGCTAACTTACACCTACCCTTGGAAGCAAGTTTTTTGGTTTAAGGTCAAGCACAAGTGATGCATCTATGTACTTGCTCATAAGTCTAGTCAAGCTGCAAACAGTGTAGATTGGGATCTGCTGTTAAATAACATGTCAGCAGATCAGGGTTTAGTTATTTGTTGTTCTACTGATTACTCCTAGCAAATTGCATTGACCCAGATCTGCCAGTATATTATGCAATGGCAGCTTACATTTTCGTTCATATATATAGCATTGTCATTAAGTACACACAATTCTGTGATCTCTGGAATTACACAGTTATATATGACTTATACACAAGTACATATGGTACTATAGATTGTATTAAAGATGTCTGCTTTTATAAAATCAACACTTGGCAAAATTACACACTGTCACTTACTACCTAAGTATACTACATGGCACAATGAATCATGTGAGAGATTACCTCTAAAATGACATGATTATGACTTGTATCTTTTATTAAATAATGGAAACAAAAATGCTTATACCATTTTTATATCAGTTTATAATTTCATATAACTATTGTGAAGCAAATGATGTATGCCCTAAAGAGCACACCCTCTATTCAGGACACCTGTTTATAAGGATAATTTAAGAAGCATGAATAAAAATACTGCTTTTCCAGTGTCATAACAATCCTCAGGTTCCTTTAAAACTTCATTATAAAGGTCACCTAAAAATTTGGGACACCTGCTTACAAAAGACTCATCCAAAAATAACCACTGAAATTTTCTATAAGATCATTTGTTGTATAATTGTCTAACAGATGACATATATCTTCCTTAAATAAGTCCCTTCATAATGTATGGAAAGGACGTATTATACTTTTTTAAAAAAATACATTACCATAGAACCTTTTGATTTTGCACATGCTTAACAGTATGTTACCAGATGTATTTGTATTCCATATGCCTTCCTACTGTTATTAGATTAACTGCTTTAAGAGAAATAAATATTTAGCAGTCTGTTTGTCCACAGCATCTTTTGAATCAGAGTGAAGGAGAGTCAAACACATTGCTTAATTGTTATTCTTGCTGTATCAGTTGCATCTTACATCAAATTAGAACATGTTTTTTTATGGTTAAGAGTCAAATTTTCCATATCGAAAAAGTTATTTCACAGCTGTCATAACATACCTTAAGGAAGTGTTCTCTGAATCTTTTTTCTTTAAGTAAAGTTATGAATCTTAGTGGGAATAATAACAGAGTATGTGCTTATTATGAGCAGTTCATTTTATAAGGTGGGTATCACCATGTATTCCATTTAATTAATAATATTATGTATAAAATAGCTCAATATAAGGTGACCTAACCAACAAGGTGGACCATTTTTGTGAATAGCATTAAAGACAGGGAGTGGTATAATTATATTAGTGGACAAATATCAAAGTTTTCAAGATTATGACCATATTTATTGTATGTTGACTAGTTTTTCCATTTTTCAACTGGTCCTTGTGTAATGTTAAAAGAGCTAGTGGAGTAAAGCCAGGAACCAGTCAAACTGAGAAGAAGCAATTGCAAGATAACAATATAAAGGTCTTACACTAACATCTTTAGCTCACCTGACCATGAGACTTTTTATAATCGTAATCATCTGTAATAGATTACTAATTTTCAAGTACATGTAAGTAATATGAATTTTTTTTTTTTACATATAAATTTTACTCTAATCAATTACTGTCCAAAATACACTTTAATCATGATTACTATTTTATTTCATTGCGATCACATTTTTAGAAAGATATATACACATGCTAATAAATTTGGAGTTTTTAAAAATTTTATAGATATTTTTTTGAACAATATGCTTCAGCTGCATTTTTCATCATGTGATGTTTATAAATGACCGTACGCTCATAATTGGGTTCCAGTCAATATATTTTTACTTGAAACAAACTGTTGTTTACAGTTTCATAATGGCAAGTTGAGGGCTTTAGAGGGAAGATAACACATTTTGATATGTTCATTGTTTTACAGAATTTTAACATCTTGTATCTTTTATCTTGCTGTACTTCATGATCACATTTATATTCTTAAAGATTTTTTAAATTCTTTAGTTCTAGATTTTTAGAACTAGTAATCAGCACCATATAGCCAGTATTCTTCTGGTGTTTTGTTAAACCCTAACACATATCTGCTTTTTGATTCAAAACTCAGTTAAATTAGCCAGCAATAGTTAGCAATTGCTGTGTCTAAAACTACTTTTTTTATACTATCACATGCCTAAAGGTTTGATTGCAGTGTGCACGTTCTTCAGTCAATGTATTTGACAGGGTACATTTTATAGTAGTGATCTACAACACATGAGGTGATGGCATTGTGAAGAAAATATAGGTTTTTCTTAGAATAAATTAAAGATTTCAGAAATGCTTATTGTGTAGATTTTAACGTTTCTGTTCAAAATGTTTGATCATTTATTTTATTACTGTGGCTAAATAGCAGCAATTTCAACAGTTTGGTGCATTTTTAAATACATGTTGTGAACTGGTACAGAGTCTACTTAATAACAATGTCTTAGTCCCATTTGGGTTGAATCTATGCAGAATTTTCTTGGCATTTAAATCCTGATGCACGTAAACTGTCTTAGGAGTGTCAGCTGCATTAAACTGATATAGTATTCACCTACACTCCCAAACAGTTTTAAAAGATCTTAAAAATGGAAAACAACAGTGATATAAAAGTGCACAGAAGTTAAGTCATTTCATTCATCAATTTGTAATTTCTAACCTATTTGTTGCCAGGTCCTCCCACCATTTTCATCTTATTCACGTTTTAAACCAGTGGGGAAGCTGTCTACATAAACAGCCATACTGTTCACTGACCTTTTCTTGTTTCTAGAACAATCCATTTTATGTAGAAATTGTTTTCTGCATCTAGTATTTGCAATGCCTAGTTTTGATATCTCTTTTTAAAACTTTGAACAAAATAACATGGTGAAACTCTTATATACACGTGTTCAAAGAGATTTAACTCTCAAATATGGAGATTTACAGAACTATTTAGAGTTGATCAAAGACACCTAACTATATCAATCTGTTGTTTGAAAAATGGACTTGCCCATGCAAATATAGTGACCATATTAGTAAAGAAGCCCCTGCTTGGTTTGAAATGCAAACAGGATGAGTTTTAGACAGCCCCCTGCAATGATAAGGTTAGAAATTATAAATTAATAAATGAAATAACTAAGTTTTTCTGAATTGTTTTATATCCCTGATGTTTTTAGTTTTCAAAATTTGTAGGGTGATACACGCTGCTGGTGGGGGCAGGTAAGTGAATACTATACCATTTTTAATAAATGCTATGGTATTTATTTATTTCTGCTTAACCTATGACTACATTTATTTTCAGAAATTGTTCCTTGTCTCATACTACAAAGATAATTTTGGGTTTTTAAAAAATACATTTCCTTCTGCTGTCATCTTTGATCACAATTTGCATTATCTGATTGTGTATGTGAGTTGGATTTTTAGCATAGCTTTAAAAAAATTACAGTCAAATCACTACAATGTCTGCATTGTGGCAGTTTATAGGGACATCTGTCTAGCACTGGGGCATCATGCCACAGGCATGTAACATCATGCCCACCTAGTCACATTATCGTGACACAAGGCGAATCAGTCCTAACACTTAACCTCTTAATGCTGAATGCCAAGCGAGGCAGCTGCTAGTACCATTTTTATAAGTCTTTGTTATGACTCAGCTGTAGTTCAAACCCATGACATCCCGCATTCGAGGCAGATGTTTTAACTACTTAAGCCACCAGAGTAGTCTTACTTGATTAATGCTTATAGCACCTAAAAGAAGAGAAGATAATAGTGACTTGTGACTTCCTGTTTACAGCTAAGTCAGAGGACTTCCTTATAAGAGGGAGGGATATAGTAAAATCTATTACCACACATTTCAGATGGGAGCAAATAAAACTATTTTAGAGGAGGATAGTCATGTGTTATTGACTTGCAGATTCTTTATTTTAATGTTTGGATATATGGATGGATAATACCAAAGGAACTTTTTTAAATGAGTGTAAAATGTGTGGTGAAATATGTGCATTTATAATAACTTTCTTTATAAAGAGTTTCAAATTACAGAGCCCACTTGCTTAATCATAATTTGTTTCCATTTTTTATTATTGATGCTACATTCATGGGAAGCAAGACATTGTCACTTCTCTAGTGTCAGCATTGTAATCAACAGGTTGTTATGATTTTGTGTAAATATTTTCATTTATATTTCCTAAACTACATGATAGATTCTTATCATGAATCGTTATGAATCCTTCAATGAAATGCTTGCTGGCCCCTTTTACTTAGGGATCAAGGTCACAGTAATAGAAAATTTTAGTTTTATTTTGGTTAAATTTCTTCTATTTGCTTATATTTCCTAAACCCCTTGATAGATTCTGTTACGTATATTTAATTTGCAGTGTTTGTTATTCTTTTATTCATTATATGCAGTGGATAATTGTATTTTGGACTTGACCTTGTCCAAAATCAAGTTTATTTTCGACCTGACCCGAATCATTGATTTGTGTTTTGTAATCAACATATTTATTTCAATCTGAGTCCAGAACATTGGAAATTCCCCATGAAATGCTGGGTCTCTCTGTTGTTTACTACATTTTATATGATACTTTTAGTAACAGGCCATCTAATTATGACTAAGATTATATCTTGTATCCATTTGGAACCTTCCAGAAGGAAATTTTCCATTAAGTAATAGTTTTTGTTTCTAGAAAATGCTAATTGTGACCTGAGGTCAAGTAGAGGATTAAATAATCTTGTTTATGTAGAAATTATACATTCATGCTGTAAGATTTTGAGCAGAATCAGTTGTATTATTGTCCTGTCCAGCATTTCTTAGGGCTGAAATTTATTTATTCAAATAATTTAATGCAAGTTATTCTTCTCTTCAAATACAAAGTGCTCAAAAAAAACATTCTTGGAAATAGAGACTTGGATTAACGGTGAAATACAAAATAAAGATATATTCTTCGATTTTATTTTTGTGATTTTGGCACATCAATATGACGATGGCCATCATATGCACACCAAAACTTCTAGCATTGGATTTATTTTGGAATTCCACTACAGTTTACGCAGAACATTAATCATTAGGACTTGTGTTAGAAATTCTAGGATTATTTGGGATTTAATTAGCAATACTATAAGTTCTTTTTACATTTTCAATTTGTATTCTAGGGAAAAAAATTATTTGTTGAAGTTTACAAAACTTGTTGATTTTCTCTTGTTTCTTTACTTAGTTTAAAACTGTAGATTGTAATAATTCTTATCATACCTTGCATGAATTGTTATTAATATAAGACAAGACAATTTATTTGTGAAACACTTGCTCATCCCTTTGATCTTGGAGTCAAGATTACAGTCATAGAAAATTTGCATTAAGATTGTGGTTTATGTTTTGGGGCGTATTTTTGGCTGCTTATATTTCCCAAACTTCATGGATTTTCTTCAAACTTGAGATGAATCATTATGAAGATAAATATTAATTTTGTGACTGTTCACTTGCCCTTATAGTCTTAGAGTCAAGGTCAGCATCACAGAAAATTTGCATAGTGTTTTGTGAATATTTTTTTTGGACATTTGTTTATATTTGCTAAACTCCTTGATAGATTTTTCATCATACTTTTGATGAATCATAATGAAGCTAAGACAACTAATTCAGTAATATCCTTTGCTCAACCTTTTGACATTAGGGTCAAGGTTAAAAGTTTTACAGCCCATGCCTTCTTGCTTTTCTTCAATATAGCAAAGCATTTAATATTATTATTTTATTTGGGAAAACAAAATATCCATTTAATAGGAAGCACAAGTTGTATCAGTTATATTCGAAAAGACCTCTTGTGAATCTTGCACCTAAATATGTTGCCATACACTTCCAGTGTTAGGTAACTATCACAATATAAGTAACAGCATCCCATTTGACAGTGGTCATGTAATCAAAATTTTAACAGGTCAGTGCTTATGCATATTTATGAGCTTGAGTTACCTGGCTGCCTTCTGATCACATCCATGGACAATAAAAGCATTACAGTCCTCCTTATGGGAAGTAGAGGATTAGTAAAATGGATTTGGTCATATGTGCGTGTGTATATATATATATATATATATATATATATATATATATATATATATATATATATATATATTTTTATATTTATATATATAACAGAATGGAACAAGTGCTATTCCTGGATTCTGCAAGAGAATGCATGACAGTACTCAGAAGAATAAATATTTAATGCAAATAAAAGCTATCATACAGGTTAGAGAATTTTTAATTTCTCTACAGAGATTCGAACCCAGGTCCATATTTAAACTGCATCCATTGCCTTTCCTGCACATGCCAGTCCATATTCCATCATGACTAAGCATTCATCACAACTAAGCACAAAGTTGGTGGCATATGCACTTTTGTAGTATCTTTGTTTGGTGATGTTTGCTTAGTCGTGATGGAAAATGGACTGGTGCATGCAGGCAAGACATTGGGTACCATTTACCCATGGACCTGGAATGAATATATATATATATATATATATATATATATATATATATATATATATATATATAAAACTGCATGTAAATTATATTTACTAAGAAAATAAATTATTTACATTATTTGTGAAGTGCAAAAATAGTTGATGATTGTTATATGTAACATATATTCATCATAAAATGTGTGGTTGTAAGGAATATACTGGTATATTAACTATTATAGGGAAAAAATTATATTAAGGATTCCAAAAAGGAGTGGTGTCATTTTAGAAAAAATTCTTTGCTCACAGCAACAAGCATGGAGAGGATTTGAATACTGGATATTTTGGTTGAAGTTCTTCATGGAATTCAGCACTGTCATTTAGTTATAATTACAGTACATGGACTGTTACTCACTTCCCAGATACAATACAGTGCCAGGATGCCAGTGTACCATTTCATACAGGTGTTTTGCCATAAGGTTTAAGTTGAGCATGTCAGAGTACCATTCCATACAGGTCTTTTGCCGTAAGGTTTAAGTTGTCACGATCTCAGATAATTTTTGATTTTGTTTCAACAGCACTTTTAGCACAATTATATCTGGGCGCATATCCATCTGTCCGAATGTCCATCTAAATGCTTTCCTTCTATGCATGTTGTCTCTTCTTCAGATACTCAGATACATTTCCATGCTAAATGAAAGGTTGAATGAGCAATGAGGGATCTCTTGTACAATTATTATGGCACTTATAAACTGCAATCATAAAAGATTAAGTTTAATTGCCATAGTATTTAATGTGTGTTTTGATACATCTGACCATTATTTGATGCGTGCATTGATACATTTGACCATTATCAAAGATAAAATGTTAAAAAAAAATATCAACATGACATCATTATGAAGGAATATTAAGGATTCTTTCCATCTTATTCGCGACGAATGATGCAAAAGTAGGAAATTGTGCTGCACATTTTTGTCCACCTGTGTTGGATTTTTATACGACTATTTTGGATGATTACCATGTGTTAAAGAGTGAGTCATTACAAGTAAATTCTAAATTATGAATTGTTTCTTCTTTCAGATTGAAGTTCTTAAGAATGAGGAAGATGGACTAAAATTTTGCTTGTTTGGATGTTGTGGAATATAGTAATTTAGCTTCATGCTTACTTCTAAATAGACCAAGACTTGATTATCGTTGTGAATAGAAGACACAGAGGATAACAAGAAAGCCATTTTTATTTCAGCATGCTTAAACACATTCCATTGTAATACTTTTAATGTATACAAGATCAGATTGAGATGGGAAATGCAAGCTCCAAATCCAAAAAGAACAAGCGACCAAATATCATTCAACAAGAGTTATTCCAGGCTGTGAAAGCTGGGAACTTGAAATTGCTGATGGATTACAGTGCAGAGTATGATCTCACAAGATATGCAAGAAAGGCTGGGCAATCCATTTTGCATGAGGCCGTGATAGCTGGTCAACTTGAGTGCTTGAAATTCCTGATTTCTCTTGGCATTCCAGTGGATGACAGTGACAGCGTGTTAAATACTCCACTGCTGTGTGCAGCTAGCACCAAATCCTCAAAGTCCAAGTTAGAATTGATTGAATATCTCATAGAATTGAAGGCAGACATCAATGCCAGGAATATATGGAAGAGGACTCCATTGCTGGAATCAATAATCAGTTTCCAAGACAATATAACGCAGATGTTGATCAAGGAAGGAGCAGATACAGATATCGGAGACAATGATGGACTCTTGCCCATCCATGTATGTGTTTCATATAGAAAACCAGAGCTGTTAAAAATCCTTCTTGAGGCAGGTGCCTCAGTTGACGGACAAGATACCAAGGGTAGGACAGCACTTTATTTTTCAGTACTCTATGGATACACAGAAATGTTGCCATTGTTATTCCAGTATTGTTGTGATGTCAACTTACCCTCCTCTTTTGGAACACCACTGCAGACTGGTATTGTCAAATGTAATGCAGATATAGTGAAGTTGCTTCTTGAAAATGGTGCTAATACTGTGGATAAAATCACAGAGAAGAGATCTGCCTATTCCAAGGCTTCCAACTACCTTGAGTTGGCCGCCTTGATTTTTCATCAAACAATCATTGATGGACGGCCTTTAAACTTTGTTAGCAATTTCCAGCAAAGTCTTAGGGTCTTGTATCTTGTTTTGAAGGCTCATGGAAAGGAGTACCAGATTCGACCGAAATTTCTTCAACCCTTGTTTCAGTCTCTGCACCAGCTTGTCATATCAGAGCCCAAGTCTTTCAGCATGGGAAAAGAAATACCTCGTATTAAAAAGTTACTGCAGGATTTGATCAACAAATTCTGCTTACAGGGTTCAGTAGAAATTAGGGGCTCGGTTAGAGACTTCATCAAGACACTGCCAGAGGGCAGCACCTTCACTGCAGGTGGGAAAGGTACTCTTCAGGAGCTTTGCTGTGTAAAAATTAGATCAGTCCTTATGCATAATGGCAAAAATGTGATTTGCAACGTTGGTAGGTTGGATATTGTTCCTGTTCTGAAAGGAGTTTTGCTGTTGAATGAGTGAGGTCTTTCTTTTTATTTAAACCAAATTTGAGCCTTGTGTATTTAGAGAAGTATGTTTTATAGCAAGTGATAGAACCAAACATGATCTATTGGAAAGTGCAAGCAATTAATTATATTCTGTAAGTTAAAGAATACAAGACATATTTAATGAATCAGTCAGTATTAAATATGTCTTGCAACAATATGGAAAGCTGAAAATTAGTCTGATGTGTCTTTCACTTCCAGAGCACTTGTATTAATCAAAAACTCTTGTCCTGCAAGTCCAACAGCAAGAATAAATTTTGAATGGATGGATATATCTGTGTATGTATATATGACTGACTGACTTTCTTTATTTCCTCTTCAAAAGAGATTTCATTCAGTGATTTTTCATTATTACACAATAGAGATAGGAACATAACTTGACATTAATGGATTTACAACACACTAAACATGTAATATATATATATATATATATATATATATATATATATATATATATATATATATATATATATATATATATATATATATATACAAAAGTAAGAAAAATATATATCTAAACACATGGGTGAGAGAAATCATTGCAAATGAAATATATAAGCAACAGAGATTAAGAGAGGGAAAAAAAATAAAAAATAAAAAATTGGAATTATTTACATTCAGCTGGAACAATTTAGATGGATTATCACATTGGCTCTCACTTGGAACACTTGTGAATAATTTATGATAGGAATGAAATGGGTCCATTTTCCTAATATATTGAACAAGCATGTATGTATGTATGTAAAGGAGTTTAACAAGACATCTGCACAATCCTGGCTGTATGGTGCCAGACAAGTGTTGGATGGATGGATGAATGATGGATGGAAGGATGAATAGGTGGATGGATGGATTGATTTATTTTAACAGTACATCTGCACAGTCATGGCAATATTTTGCTGGACAAGTTAAATTATTCCACACAAGGCATACAAAACAAAGATAAATGCAAAATATAGTAAATCCTTAAAATCCAAACTTTGAATAAAGTTTTATGCCTTAGCTAGAAGATCATCTAATAATGCATTTCAGGGAAAGCAGTTGCCTCCATTAGTTGCTTCTTACTCAAGCAGGAGCACTCGCCAGATCTAGTTGACATCCCTATTCCTGCAGAAAGGAGAGGAAGGGGGAAGTCTAACAGGTCTGGACATTTGTTTCATGGATTCAAAATTAGACTTGTTTTATTTAACCAGTAAAGCTTTTTATCTGGATGAAGACATTGGAGCACCAGATCTGTTGTCTCATAATGCACATATACAGATAAAGGTTGGTTCCTTAAGGACTCACGGTACTAATTCAGTTCCCATAGTACACCTATGCAAACACCATGATATTAAAAATTCAGTAACTTCAAATTTTTGAGTGCTCATGATCAAACCTATATTTATCAGTACAGATGAAACCTGGCTGTCAGCTTCTGTGTAGAGGAAAGGATATGAGCCGCAGCATTTTCTGGACCTGCATGTGTTTGAAACATGTGCTTTCAATTCTGCACCAAAGAGTCGGGTGCTAATTTTAGTAATGAGTGTTCCAAACTCAAGACTGTTAAAGGACTGAAATTCCATCAATAAAACAATGTCTTTATTTTTTTTTCACTTACAACTAGGATAAGCTCTCAAAAGATTCTTTTTCCTAAAACATAACTTACATTATTAACCAATCCAGGTCAGCCAAACCCATTTATACTCTATTTTATGTTCACCCATTTCCAGGCTGGTTCCCATTTTTCCATAGCATTAGTACCGTGTGTCCTTAACTTTCAACTACAGAGAGTACTAAAAGAGAAAACTGATCTGATGGCACATCATGAGAAAGCAAAACTGTAAGCACAGTGCTCTCTTAGTGAATTGAGCATCTTTGACTTGTGCTTGTGTAGTGGTCACCTAATTATGCCCTACTTCACCATGTAGCAGCCAAGTCAGGAGTCTCAAACTCAAACCACCCTGAGGGCCACATGATGGCATTTTTGATGGTCCAAGGGCTGCACCACCTTTGTTATCTCGCATGACATCATAGGACACCAATCATTTTGCAGCCACATGTTTGATACCCTTGATCTACATGTTGCAACTAAAGTCTGGCCTGTGCTCAACTGTAGTGTGTATATTATCCTGTGATTGATTTACCATAGGCTTGTTTTATCACTTGCATTGAGGCCTTTGAAGATGGAGGCAGTTAAACAAGGTAATCCACTAACCAGCCAAGTTGACCCCAGTTTGGTCTGGAATGTCAAGTGGAATTAGCTCCCTTTGTAGTACAAATATTACCTGAATTATACCAGAGTTTCACTGAATTATACTTGACATCGCTTTTACCAGTATGTGTGTAACATGGTCAAATCGCTTTGAGTGTACTGTCAGTTTGTTAGGAATTCACATTCCACATTCACTACCTAAATAAGAAGAATATTAAGTATTTTTATTCCTCAAGCTACTCTGCAAATAATGAAGGATTATTTTTAGACAACATTTGATTTGATTTTAAAAAATTTAAGCTGATTGCTGACTTAGCAAAATTCAATGGATATTTTGTTTCCTCATGTGCATGGAACTCGGGGGCTACTAAATTACTGTCTTGACTATCACGTATTTACATTCACTAGTGACTGGGTTAGTGTGATGTCATGATTGGTTTTATATTTCCTCAGGCATAGCTACAAAAATAGTTTACAAAGGATAGTCTGTCAGTGACATAGGAAGATAAAAGAATAATCTTGAAGTTTACAGTTTCTTTGTCCATTGCAATTTTTGCCTTCTATGGACCACAAAAGTCAAAACTGGTCTACCCACTAGGTTCTTTAGTAGCCTGCTGGACCACCATCTGATTTCAAAATTTGTTGTTAGAAGCAGTGCTCCAGCAAAGAGATGTTTTTATTTGCTGTAAGATAAACATTCTTTAATAAACTGTAACGAATGTTTGAGGATTTGAATTGGGCCTGAATTCAGATTTATTCTAAACTTGAGACTTAGTGGAGCATTCCAGATCATTTTGTAAGGACTCTTAGTCCTGTAATTGTTTTGCCTCCACCTAGTTGTAAGGACTTTTGGTCACAAAATTGTCGTTTTCACCTAGCTGTAGGGACTTTTAACCACAAAACTGTCATGTCTCCACCTAACTGTAAGGACTTTTGGTCACAAAATTCTCTTTGCCTAGTTATAAGGACTTTTAGTCACAAAACTGTCTTGTTTTCACCTAGCTGTAGGGACTTTTAACCACAAAGTTGTCTTGACTCCACCTAATTGGAAAGACTTTTAGTCACAAATTTTCTTGTCTTCACTTAGTTGTAAGGACCTTTTGTAAAAGAAACTGTCTTGTATCCACCTAGTTATAAAGACTCTGCCACAGAATTGTCATCTCCATAGTCATCAGGACCCATAGTCACAAAATTATTAAGTCTCCACATCGTGATAAGGACTCCTAGTCAAAAAATTTCCTGGTCTCCTCAGTTGTTAGGACCTTTAGTCACAAAATTGTCAGGTCTGTACCAAGTTATAAGGACTCCTCAAAATTGTCTTGTCTCCACCTAGTTAAAACAACTCTAAGTCACTAAATTGTAACTGCATAGTCATTGGGACTCTTAGTAAAATGTTGTCTTCTCTCCATGTAGTCAACAGGACCCTTAGTTAAAAATAGTCTTGTCTCTATGTGGTCACAAGGACCCAAAATTGTCTGAACACAAAAATATAACTCATACAAAAGACATAGAAAACAATATTAATCAAATTTTTAAATTTTGGTTATGTTAGATACGCTCTGAATGTATTTAAATATACTGAAAATCAAATATTTTGAAATCTTGAGTGGTAGGTTAGATTTTATGCTGACGTGATTTGATGACTATGTGGCCTAACCGTTTCTTTGCCTCTGGTAGAGGAAAGAATTTTATCAAAGGATAAGATTTTAGTTATTATTTTATAAACTTCATGAAATTTTGGAACAAACTTCAAAATTGGCATGTTGGGGAGTGATGTTGAACATGCTATTTTCATTGATGTTAATACAGCTTTTCATAAGTTTTTTCAGATGTTTATTGAGGGTATGAAAACGTGTTCTTATGGTAAATTGTCGCTGTCACATGTGCACCAGTAACGAGAATGATAAAGTCTTGTGTGAGCAATTTCATCTTTCAGTATTTATAAATAAATATACTGTATTGTGTAATTGTGTAACAGTTTTGATGTAGATTTGTTGGTGACTTAATTACTTTTGTCTTAATTTATCATTAATCTGTGATATCTTTATATTTGCAAGTAAAGTCCTCCAGATGTTTTTCTTGGAAGAAAATAGGTAGGCACATGTTTTGCTATTTCGAAAGATGTTCTTGATAGCAGAAATACTCAGATTTTCACTTGTAGTGGTTTAGAACATCAAACTACAAATTGACTATTCCAGTTTATACATGAACCTGTAAAACATATGTAAAAAGATTAAGTTTTTCAAAGATTTTGAAAGTATTTTTGGTATACTTTAAAAACACTAAATAATATTTTTTAGTAGTCTATATGTGCCTAGCTCAGCTCACTAGTCATATGCCCTTGGATAAGAATCATTTTAAGGTTAATATTGATGTGATGTAATGTGCATATGCGTTATGACAATCTATTGAATGCATTCTAAGCAGTATTGCCAATTTTATCTTGGTGTTTAATGTGTATTGCAGAATCATGTTAGTGCTACTAGTCTCAGTTGTCATTGGATTGCCGTGAAATTTGTACATGTTTTTGTTATCATCTGAAGATGTGCATATTAACAAATCAGCATGTTCTTACATTTCTGTGAGAGTTATTGCCCTTTGCATCCTGCAGCTGAATGCTCTGTAAGACTTAATCTTGTGAACTCAACCTGTCTTGCAGTTTATATGGATTATTGTTATTGTGAAACTTGGTACATGTTATGGTCATCATCTAAAGAAATGCATATTAACATAGCTTTGCTTTTGCAGTGTTTATAAGAGTTATGTCCCTTTTTGACTTAACAGTTGCATGGAATGACAGCATTTTATAAAAGAAACCACTCTCAATTTCCAGTGGATTGCCATGAATCTTAGTATGTACTTGTATTATGGTCTTCAGAAGACATTATGCACTTTGGCAATTCATGGTACCCACAATTTCGGAAGAGTTTTGCACTTTTTAAACTGGACTCATCTCCACCATGAGTTTTAAGGGTGGGGTGCGGGAGAGGCAGGGGTATATTTTTGTAGGCAATTGCTTAACTTCCTTATAGTTGTTGTATGTGTACCAACATTATTTCAAATGTATTTTATGTCACATGTGCCTGGTATTTATTTTGTGTGTCTTGGTTGGGTTGAATTGTTAATAATACAATTATAGGACACTTGTGTGTCAAGTCTCCAGAAACGTGCAGGCATTAAAAACTTAAAATAAGCGTTTGTATAAATCCGAATATCTAGTTATATAGATTAATATTTCTTATATAGAATACTTGATTTTGCAGATACTTTGCTTATTTGGCGTTTTCAGTGCTTGCACTTGCTTTTGGTGACTAAACACCAGTATACCGGTACTGTAGATGCATACTGAATAATTTAATTAAAATCTAGATAATTTAATACACATCCTTTTTGCATTGTTAATTGTTACTTCTTTTCCCCCCATATTATTTTTTTATTATCTTCAATGATGTCATTTTTAGAAATATATCTGTTGTCATATATCTCATAAAGCCTGTTGCATACAGCTTGTAAACTGTTACATTGACAACTGTACTTCCATACAAGTCAAGTCCATCTGCAAATAACATAGACCATGATCTGCTGATGTATGATGTACTGGCAGACCAGGTTTTTTTTCGTTTCTTCTACTCCTAACATACTATTGCATACACCCAGATCTGCTGATGCATAATGTGCCAGCAGATTGGGTCTGTGCAGTTTGCAGTTGGACTCCACTTATAAGTGAGTATGGATAGTAAACACTTTAGTGTGCATTATATTATGATGATGTGCATGTGCATTAAAGGTCCTTGACCTGAATTAATTAGTGTTAATATTACCTAGCTTGCTAAAGTATAGTGTATAGTATATTTGCAGCCATTTATGTTCATAATTCCAATGTATGATGTATCAACTCACCCAGTGGCACATTAGTTAGATGTAGCTAGAGAAGCAGTAGATAATAATGTCCAATTATTGAAAGGAGAACACATTTCCAACACATTGTATTGAAATGAAGATCTTAAAGGCAGAATATGAAATTACTGGTTGAAAAGCACTATTCCTTGATATTTCATTATATAAGCACAATAGTTGTAAAAGGGAGGTCATTGTAGCAGGCTGTATCATGTAATTCCTTATAAATTAGTATACTCCATGTAATTCATTATAAGTTGGTATACTGTATAGCTTCCAATGACTTATAATGCGCATGTACTGTATCATGTACTTCATTATAAGGCATTTGCAATGTTAGGCAGTATTCTCTGAGGCTCCAGTTGATAGCATTATGATGAGTGAGTATTATAATTGTTTTGTAGCTTTATTTATCTTTCTCATATTCATCTCAGTTTTTTTAATTATACAATGTTATTTAAATGAGAATGTTTTTTTTATAAAAAAAAATTTTAATACTATACACTGGATATTTAGTGTTCTTGTGTATTGATAATAAATAATCCTGTATTTAAGTATACATGCATAGTAACAGTTTGAAGGATGTACATTTGAGTTAGGTCTTGTGCAGACAATATAGACCCTGCTATTGCATAATGTGCCAGCAGATCAGGGTTAGTCTTGTTTGTTCTACTTAGTCCTATCAAACTGGATAAATCCAGATCTGGCAATGTATTGTGCGATAGCAGATCGGGGCCTGAGAATTTTGCAATTTGTATTCAATGTATAAGGAAATATGTAGTAGTTTTACTGGTCTCCCTGTAGGCTGATTACCTTGTTGTTTCAGTTTAAAGAGCTTAATCTCAAAAGTGGATGGTTTTTAATTGTAATTTAAAGTGCTGATAATGTTTTTGTAATCACAGAATCATACCGCATAATTTTTAGTGAGTAATTTAAATTATATTGTATACAAATCATTCAAATGTCTTAATCACTGATAAAATGCTGTTTGTCACTTTATATCATTTTAAATCAGTATGTCCTAATTTATTTTCATATTGGTTGTTGTCAGACTACAAATTTTGTTGAGTTAATTAAAATGATCAGTGTTAATAAAAGATCTTTATTTGCTATTTGTATTACTTGTCTTTTTTGCAATGAAATAATACTTGTGTTGTGTCATTATCAAAGCACTCTATGCTACCTTTTATATGCCTGCTATAATCATTATGGATCGCCCTGGGCTTCGCCAGTGTTGCAAATTGCAATTTTGTTTTCCACATTGGCGACAATACCATCTGGCGATCTTTTTGGCGACAACATTTTCTCTGTTAAAAATTGTATATACAGTCTTTGATTTGCAGTTGAGAAATTCAAAGGCACCATGACAGGAAGCCGCAGACTTGGATATAAATTGCTGTGGAATCTATTGTTACATAAACAAATCATATGTTCATATTGACAAACCACCCTAACACAGCACTGTTATATCATAATCCGCTTATGCTGATGTCTGGCCTTAGTACTCGGTGCTGTAATATAACCAAGATAGTCATGTTACTTGACAAGCTACATTCTACCATCTATGAAGGCGGGAACGGGAATGACTACAATCTATCAGATGATGGCAGTTGTTTTTTTTTTTTTTTTTTTTTTTTTTTTTTTTTTTTTTTCCTTTTTGAAAAATGTACCAGAAACAATAGTTTTGCTGAAACTTCAAAGAAAACTGATTACATCTGAAGCATCGATCGTTCTGTATATATACTAAGCAAATGAAAAAAAAAATAAACCTGTCTCCGTCAATGTTTTACAAATATTTGATGTTGCCTCAGCAATAACAAAGGGGCATTTGTTTGGTCCTTCAAAGAGCGCCTTTAGCGGCGCCTTCAGTAACACCTGAACCTTCATCAAAGCAAGCCGAAGAACTTTGATCAAAGAAAGTCGGCAAAATCTTAAATGAAAGCACTGTTTCATTTTTCATAGTGATGGGAACATATTTATTGTACCGTGAAAGATTACTGTTCGCAACAAAAAAGTTCATGATTACGATGGCTACCAATGTCAATTTAAAACCCAAATTAAAGTTCCAATATTTTGAACAATATGTATCTGGCCGTCGAGTTAAGTGAAGGTGGGACATCTCGCAAGAATGTTAAAACATTTTAATTTGTTCACATGTTTTCATTTCCCTGTGAACAGCCTCATCCCTTTGGTAGCCTCGGCATCATCATAGTTGTCTCTGGCTGACCGAAATCTAGGCCAATTTAAGCACATGTACATGTAGCATATAAACAACTATACAGCCACGTGCTACTTGGATAATAAATATCAAAGTGAATTGTTTTATGAAATGTGTTTGTTGACAATGAGATGAAGATCAAACGAGGGCTACCGTTTTTTTAAAAGTATGTTTTAGTTGGTGTTTTCAAACGGGATTTGACAGAAACATGAATTTTCTAACATTCGAATTCATGGATTTTTCATATACATGTATATCATTTAACACACTGTGGAATGTACTACGCAAATGTAAGTTG
Source organism: Megalonaias nervosa (assembly GCA_016617855.1). NCBI lineage: Eukaryota > Metazoa > Mollusca > Bivalvia > Unionida > Unionidae > Megalonaias > Megalonaias nervosa. Next base: position 18,968 of record JAECUM010015307.1, on the reverse strand, counting down.
TCAGTACACAAGTGTATTTCAGACTAGTTGTCTTCATTTGATCAAAATTTCCAGTTATTTTTTTTTCTCTGCGTAAATCCTAGTCACTGACGACAGGTCATCTCTTAAAATTTCACTTATGCGAAATCTCAAATTTATTTTCAGGCCCCACTTGTATGCGAAATTTCAATTTATTTTCAGCCCCCCCCCCCCTTATCTAAACATCCGTTTATGTCGACGATATTACCTTGGTCCCGAGGATGAGGAGATAAACGGATAGTACTGTATTATGAAAATGGCGACATTTTTTGGAAAATTGGCGACAAAACATTGAGATTGGCGACTTTTTTGGCGACAACGTTTTTAAACCCAGGACCATCCCTGTATAATTAATGTGGAACATATTATGAAGTTGTCCCTCTCTTCTCTTGTTGCCAGTTTGTTTTTCCACAATAGCTTGAGTTGTCCACTAGCTAAGGTTACCAAACTTTGTAAATGGCTTGCACATGGCTGAAGGAAGAACCCATAAAGGTTTTAGGGTCAAAACCTCAGTCATTGTAACTAAAAGAAGAAAAATGCTTTTCACACAATGGCTCAAGTTTTTCACCATCAACAATAACTGTTACAAATTTGTGGGTAACTTGCACTTGTGACTAGAAGAACCCTGATTTGGGGGTTAAAAGAAAAAAGTTCAAGGTGAATGATAGTTTCTGCACAAAATAACTCGACCTATCCACTGTCTACAGCTATTAGACTTTGAGGATGGCTTGCACTTGGGGTAAGGAAGAACACTTATTGATTTGGGGTTCAAAGGTTGAAAGGTTAAGGTCAACATGGCTGAAATAAGAAATATTGTTTTTGCTCAAAACTTCAGTTCTCCATCATGTGTTTTAACCAAAGTTTGTGAATGACTGAAATATTGGGTAAGAAAGAAGGCTATTGATTTGGGGGTCAAAATGTTAGTATTATTGAAAGAAAAAAGATGGTTTTTGTATACTAATTTTAGCTTTTAGACCATGTACATTGACCAGTATATTTGGAGAGCTTACACATAAGGTATGTAACAGGTCCATTCCTTTTATGATCAAAAGGTCATAGTCAGCTTGGCTGCAAAGAAAAATGGGTTTTGCAAGATAACTTTGTTCTTGAAAAAGTTCTATGAGCAAATTTTTGTGTTTACTTGCATATAGTGTAATAAAGAAAGTTTTAAATTCTTGGTTCTAAAGGTCAGAGGTCATTTTCGTGATGCACGTAAGTCTAATAAGAAATAATTATTTTGCACATTGATTGTAGTTAAAGGCTGCATAATTCCATTTGGCAATACTCTCCAGAGTCAATCATACCCTACTAGTGCCTAAATGGATATGTATAAAACATGGAGTATATAATGTGTTATTAGGGTTCTCTAGCTGTTTGTTTGTATAGGAACGATTCTGAGACCTGATTTACCAAACAAATATTTCTAGTAACTCTTCTAGCAACCTCGTGACTTCCAGAGCAATCAGTTGGAAAATATATTTTCAACTTTTGCAGAATGGCTGAGCCAGTTACATCAAACTTGGTACGAATGTTGTACCTAAAGTCAAGGAATGTTTCCAAGCAATGTTGTGGCCTCCATAACAAACCAGGTATTTTACTTTCTAGAATAGCTGACTGAAGCCTGTACAACCAGGGATGATGTGTCAAAAATTGCACAAACTTTAAATGGTTCTTTAGAAACTGTTTGATGAGTCCGACTGAATTTGATCTTTTAGGTTTCTGCCTAAGAATCTGATTTGCACTTTTAATTTAGTTTATGTTAAACTATTTAAATTAATTGAGTGTTTCTTGATTTTGACTAAATTGGAAATGAACTATTTTTTAAATTAGATGTTGAACAGGATATATCAGGTAAGAGAGCTCAGGTCTAATTGGGCCTCTTCTTTTAATATGGTAGAGGTTTAAGTCATGATTGTAAGTACTTAGACTTTCTGCAAAATAATAAATATAGCCTCACGTTTCTTTAAAGGTACTGGATTATTTAAAGCCTGCCAGCATGAATTACATAAGAATTGCAATTAGATTTAACTTAAATGAAAGTAGTCCATTCGTAGATCGAGTTTTGTATTTAAAACTTGGAATAGAAATTGCTTGTGGTTTTTGAAACATACTGCTTCAACACACATACACACACACACACACACACACACACACACACACACCTGTAAAGTGTTGTTGTTACGTATTCATTAAAAGATCTAAGGCAAAGTATATGTCAATTTTGTTTAAACTTTGTTTTGTCCTGTAATTTCCAAACCTGTAATGAACTCATCTAATTTCTTCAAGTTTGTAGATAGAACCACACCTTGTTTATTGATTCTTGCAAGCCTTAAAGGATAATATTTATCTAGATTGTCGTTAAAGCAAATAACAAGGTTGTAGATAGTGTTTTTTTATCAGTTGGTATCACTGCTCAGTTGACATGATGTACAAGAAAAAATTGTAAATAGTGTATTTAAAAAACGACTGTTTAAACAATAAATATGTAATTGAGGTGGATTGAACTGATTCAATGGTAATAAAAATTCAAAATATTTTTTCCAATTCTAATTCAAGAGGAGTTCTACTTGTAGTAAGTTGTTTTAATGGAAACAGATTTAATGTCATGTTCTGTTGACCATTTAATTCGCCAGATTTTAGCTGTTATAATTATGGAAGTGAACAACGTCACTCGGAAACATATCACAATCGACAATAACTCTACCTTACTCAAGTCTATGTATATATATATATATATATATATATATATATATATATATATATATATATATATATTGTTATGTATATTTAATATGTATTGTTTATCTTTATCCATAATTGAGGATAGAAGTTGGGCCTACCTGACTAATGTCTTGTTATTTTGTAAACAACATATTACATAGCTAATGTTTCTCTTGTAGATTATATATTAAGATGATTATCATTTGTAGGTAAACACTTTTGGATTGACTGTCATTATCTGAATCAGTTCAGAAATTCATTAATGTATTCTCACGCCATCCCGTTTGTTTTTACCCCGCTACCTATTTTAAAAACATGAAGCATCAAGGATATAAAAAAATGCACAAAGCTTAGTCATTTCATTCATTGATTTATAATTTCTAACCTGATTGTAAACAGGGAGTCCCAAACAGTATCAACTTGTAGGCACTTCGAATAAAACGGGAGTTACAATACAAATACGGTCGCCGTATTTGCTTGAGCCAGCCTATGTTTTCAAGCAACAGATGTGATGTAGATTGTCTTTAATGTGATGTCTTTGAAAATCTCAATTGTTCCGTACATTTTGTATCTACACCTCTTTGAACACATGTATACAAGAGTTTCTGTTATTTATTTGTCCAATTTTTGTCACAAATTTTATAAACAGACATTGTAAATATTGGACGCAGACGATACAGTTTTTGCTGAAACAGACTATTCCAGAAACCAGTCTGACTGCTTGTTTACAAAGGGAGCTTCTGTTTGCGCTGAAACGTCAATAATTCGACAGTGTTAGGGAACTCTTAGCGATAATCAGGTTAGAAATTATAAATCAATAAGTGAAAAGACCAAGTTTTGTACATTTTTTATATCATTGGTACTTTTCGTTTTTAAAGACGGTAGGGGGTACAAAGAAACGGAAGGGTTTGCGGATACTATACTATATTACCATATTAACCCCACATTATAATAATTTAATAAATTATTGATAAATGCTTCAACTGGATTAATTAATCATTTGACACTTTTTTTAATAAGTTGTATGAAAAAATAAATGATACTTTATAGCTCGTATATAGATATAGATAGGTGTTTTTGAGTTTGTGAATGTTTTGCTTCGTGCTCATCTAGTTGACGTGTAAATATAGCACGTTACAGCGACAAGCCAACTTTTGCTTTACGATAATGAAAACTTAAACTTCGTGATTTACGCTTAGGAACCATGAAAAACAATTGGGAAACCTGAAACCAGTCCTTTGTGTGGGCATTCAACAAGAAAATTTTCAAAATCGTTTATAAAGTAACGAATCTCAAGGTTTGAGATTGTTTGCAATGCTGCAGATTTAAATATGAACATGCTTTCAGTTTATATGTAGTTCGCATAGCATGGTTAGAGATTCCTATTGCTGTATTCACCTTGTAAAAATGATAATTAAGAAAGAAAGAAAGAAAATATTTAAAGAAAGTAATCTCTTTACTTCTACTTTACAAGTATTACTACAATGCCATAATGCAAAACTAAGTCGGAATATTTGAAGGCTTTTATTTCTATACATAATGTAAAATTTGTATTTTAATGTAAAAAAACAAAACAAAAGAATTCAATATGAACAGTACGAAATGTAAAGTACACTTACTGTCTCTTCTGTTTTAAAGCACAATACGAATTAGTTACCTGTGGCCTAAGTGGTTAGAGTTTTCGCTTCGGATGCGGGAGGTCGTGGGTTCGAACCCCGACCGAGTAATACCAACGACTTACTAAAATGGTACTAACAGCTCGCTTAGCGCTCAGCATTAAGAGGTTAGTGTTAGGACTGGTCGTACTGGTGTCAGGATAATGTGACCGGGTGGGGCATGATGCTACATGTCTGAGGCATGATGCCCCCAGTGCAAGACATCGCTATAAACTGTCACACTGCAGACATCGTACCGACATGACTCAAATTTTTAAAGCTACGTTAAAAATAAACAAACACACACGAATTAGTGACTTGTTTGAAAACCTTTGTGTTGAGGAAAGTAAATAATCATATCTCTGATTTATTTCTTTATTCACTATCTTCTCCATTAATAGTTTATTCTGGTCTGGTTCTGTTGAATCAAACATTATAATTATGCAGTAGTATGTGGATCCTTAGTAGCGAACATACAAATATAGAATTTACGTTGTAATTACACTTTTTCAAATCAACAGAACGAAACCAGAAGAATCTCCAATGTAAATATTGAACTTATTAAAGTTGTAATCCTTCTTGGAATCAATGTCTTTGAAGCATGTTTTTTTTTTCCTATTTGAATACTAAACATAGTATATTTGGCAACATGTTTTACACAAAATAAAATGATTAAAATTCTATTTGCTGTGTAGATCGCCATAATAAATTGTCATCAATTCTATTTCCCCGATAACGCTATCGTTTCTCACGCCCTGCATACCAAATCATTGAAATGTTCAACGACGGAGAGTAAACCAGTGACAAATGGAACCCACAGTACGATGTAATGTAAAAACGACAGTGTCGGATGATTAAAGGTACAGCTTTCGTCGAAGGTTCGAGATTCTGGAGAAAGTTATATTATGTACCTTATATCGTTGTAATATATATAGTACATGATACTTCTGGTTTCCTCCTGCTTTCCTTTACCCATCGACGTTGAGAATTTAAGCGATGTGTATTTATAAGCCTAGTTAAATTTTTAAAAAGAGCGTTGTCAGAATTGTACCCATGAGTCGCTGCGCCTGTTAATATGTTACAATAGCGTCGGGAGCTCTTTTTATGCATCTGTCGCTGCTCAAACTGGACACTTGAATTACAAAAGTTGATTTCAAACTTAAGATTAGAAAAAGAAGAAATGAAATGAGACCGGCCCATCAGGACTTTATGCTTAAAGGGTGGAGAATAAGAACCCAAGAATCAGTATTGGGTGATTTTTACTACCACCCGCACCCCACCATCTCAAAATAAAACAGAAACAGATCTTAATTACAATTCCCCTTTTGTCTTCTTCAGGGTAGAATAAATTAACACCACAAAAGAGGAGATCAGGGATAAAGAGTAAAAAAGCCTTTATACTTAGAGAAAATAAGGGGTTATTCCTACAGCTTGAACTAGTTATATGTGCTGGAACCAGAGCTGTGGGATTTCTACAGATCTAGCAGTGTATGACAAGGCGGCCTGCCGTTCTTTCTTTCTTTCTTGCATGTTGTTCTTTCTTTCTTTTTTTTCTTTTTCTTTCTTTCTTTCTTTCTTTCTTTCTTTCTTTCTTTTATGTTGTTCTTCTTTCTTTCTTTCATTCTCTCTTGCATGTTGTTCTTTCTTTCTTTCTTTCTTTTTCTTTCTTTCTTTCTTTCTTTCTGTTTATATGTTTACTAGTCGCTGAAGAATCTGTCATTATGATGATAACATTTGTAAATAAGATTTACATTTTAAATGATTGAGTGCTTCAGAAATAATCTCGGAAGGTGATTTTTTTTCTTTCTGGGAAACTAAATTACATCTGTGTCACAATGAAATCCCGTATCCATCTATAAATATTTCTAATTCAGTAATTACAAAATATTAAATGGTAAATAAATATCATATGGTGTGAATATGGATCCTCTTCAACATGTAATGTTTTTAACCTGCAGCTACACACGTCCATGAAAACCAATGCTTGTTGACGTCTTTGTTGTTGGTGTTCATAGATTGTGAGTTATAAATAAGGTTCAAGGGAAAATACACACACGCGTACGCACACACATACGCTAACGTACACATCTCCGCTGGTTAGACACGAACCCATGATCCTCGACTTCAGAATGAACAATTGAAGCAATAAAACAATCAGGCAATGATCCCATGAATATTTGCATTCTCAAGATCAATAATGTATGTTAAAAACAGTAGATGGAAGACAAAGGTTGTAAAAAGAATACATATATGTTAAAAGAAAGTGTGTATGAATGATTTGGATTTTTAACGTAGCTTCAACAATTTTTCAGTCATATTGCTACGATGTCTGCAGTGTGGAAGTTTATAGCGATGTCTAGCACTGGGGCATTATGCCGCAGACATGTAGAATCATGTCCCACCCAGTCACATTATCCTGACACTAGGTCGACCAGTCCTAAAACTAACCTCTGAATGCTGAGCGCCTAGCGAGGCAGCTGTTAGTACCATGTTTGTAAGTCTTAGGTATGACTCTGCCGGGGTTCGAACTCGCGAACTCCTGCATCCGAGGTGGACGCTCTAACCACGAAGCCACCGGAGCGGTCCTGTAAAAACAATAGAGATAACATTAATTCCTTTATTTAAAAAAAATAAAGTGACAGTAACACAAATTACTAAAACATCAATAAAAGTTACTTTAAATATTTTGTAGTTGCTGACTGAGTGAGAAGTGGCAGTCAGTGTTATTTCGCAGTATAAAATAAAACTGTGTTTCCACTTGTGTGTGTGTGTGTGTGTGTATGTGTATGTGTCCGAACTTCGGATACACAGATATGAACATTAAGATTAAATGTCTTCTTATTTAGAAAATAAAAAAGATGTACAGAAGCAGCCATATGAATAGACAAAAATACAGACAGGGAGACAGAAGAAAAAGAAGAAAAAAAACATATAGCGGGTACTATTATAGCCGACTTCAGACTGTATACAGATATGCTAAATCAAGCTTTTATGCTCAGCTGTCGAGGGTAGTTGAAAAAAATAGGGCTTATAGAGAGAGAGAGAGAGTTTCGCTGGATCAGAGTGACCGTGCTTATGATATCTGCATCGTAAATGTTGATAAGGTCTTACATATGTCTGCATTTTTTTTTCTTCTAGCAGACGTACAATTTTTTTCCCTCATCGGTTGTATCCATTACGTTCAGTCTCGCAATATAACGTTAAATAGCCATCTAGTACAACCATTCGAAGCACGTGCTCACTATGATATCGAATGACCACGTCTTGTGAGAATTACACGGAAGGCAAAATATATGACAGGAATTACATTCTAAATATATCCAACAATTTTTATATAATTTTTAAATGAAATTATAATACCAAAAATGATCAAAGTCTTGAAATATATTAGAGAAAGAACTTTAACTCAAAATGCTATAAGCATAACGTTGACTTTTGCTAAAAAAGACCGAAATAAACACTACAGTTTTCGTCGTGTGGGAGAAACCACAGTGATTATTTGCACTACTCAAATGTTATTGCTTGCTCTGACAACAATCTGCTTTTACAGTAACACTAAATGTTTGTACGGCGTGAGATGACTATACATCCATCTTATGCGAGGGAAATGCAAGACTTTCGGTACTTCATAGATTTTAACTACTCTTTTGCTTTGATTTCTTTTGATTTTATGACATGTTAAATGTTGAAAACACACAGTCGTGACGCAGCCAACCCATTGCGCTTGTTCAATAGTACTTTTCGTAACATGTTCCGATGTTAAAAATAGACGATCATGAAATGTTCTTACTGCAATCGTTCCTAGGTACATTTGCCTACCAAAAGAAAACAGCTTGTGAAATGGCGCTTGGGTCAAATAAAGGGGATGAGCAATGAAACGTTGTCGTGAAATTTTATTCTTTATTATAAGTTCGAAATAAAGTATTACAACTAAACTTTCTTTCTTTTTATAATCTCGATAATATATCAGACGCCATTACTTACTGTTTCTTTCAGCACGGAATACAATATTTTAAGGAAATGGCCGTGATTATGGTGGTTTGGCATGACGTTATTTTATTGACGGTGTTACGAAGACGTATGCCAAAAAGTCTGATTTTGAGCCAGTTATAGTTTAGGTTAAATGATGTTCTTGCATAAAATGCATGTAAGAAACGTATTTAAATCTTCTGGAAGATTTTAGAATATATTTAAATAAGCTAACTGGTCTGTTATTGATAAAAAAAGGACATCCAAAGACTACGAAATAATGTTATTTTTGAGGACGGTAATAGAGCAATTTATGAAATAAGTTATTTTTCCGTTTTGGCATTAGAAGAGCATGATATATTATCTTCTCTTTATAATTCCTATTTGAGGCTTTTGACTTGCTCAGTTTCTACCGATACTGTCCGATTTTGCAACTCTTTCGAATGAAGCTTTGGTGAAAGTTTGGTTGTGGCTTCGACGGATGGATAGAAAACGCCATAACAGAATATGACTGACTTAAGGCATGTATATAAATTTGAATGGCATTACCTCTAAAATGCTTACTTAGATAAATGCAAAATTTTCCTAAATTGTATTCATTTAAGGCAGATAATGTAATTTTATTGTGCTACCGTATTATTTGTTGAACATTTATAGCGGTGCTATCTAAAGGTTACTCCCATTGTGTCAAGTTTCATTTCTTCAACTCCAGTTTGTCAGCTCAAGCAAATCAGTTGTTTCGAGTATATAATAGTGCCAAGCGCCAAATGGTAAATTGTTATTAACGATTGAGCAAAGTCACTTTTTAACATTAAAGCAGAATGAAAACTAATTTCCGAGTAAGATTCTCAGGTAATAATGAAACTAATAAAAACTCCGTCAGTAATGAAAAGTCTACAACAAATGATATGTGATCTTAACAGAGTGGTGTGATTTAAGGGCATTGATTTTTAGTCCAGCGTTCGATTGACTGACTTTGAATAACTCTTTATTATAGAGTTTTAATTTAGTTTTACTTGCTCCCTTTAATGGAATAGACAGAATGAGAGCAGACAAAATGGGACAAAATAAAGACGAAATTGAAGTAGGTAAACGGAAGGAGACGTAATGATCTGAAATTCATTATCCACTTCTATGAGGAAAACTGTGACGTAAGCTTAGCTATTAAAAGGGTACCGTATGTACTTGTTTAGACTGTGAGCTCAATCGCAAACTGCATAGACCCAGATCTGCCCTCCCATAATGCACTTGCAGAACTATGTACATGTAATTTGTTAGGAGTAATCAGTTGAACAAACAACATAGAACCTGACCTGACGGCAGATCAGAGTCTATGTTGTTTGCAGTTCGACTCAACTTTTTTTAATCGTTGCAACATTTTCGTTATTATAAATACTAATTCCAAATAATGTAATAAAATGTATGTCGACCCCATTCCGCTTATGTTATTGATCTATTCTTCAAAAGGAAAGTCGACATTAGTTGACTATTATACTTAAAATTTATAAATTACAATTAAATGATGAAATTTAAATGAATTTAAGCAATATGAATGTTAAAAATTGCATAGAATAGAATCGTGCAAAAGCCTTCATGTGTATAGAATCGTACAAAAGCCTTCATGTGTATAGAATCGTACAAAAGCCTTCATGTGTATCTTCTGAATGTATTCTTTGGTCAACAGAATCATTAGCGTGCACTGGAAATAGTGCTGATATTTTACTGTGTTTAGTCCTTCTGCTCGAGTCCTTTTGAATCAAGGATAGAATGTTCTTGATAGTACCTGTAATCTTTCTACAGATACCGCTTCTAAACAATGCGCGATATTAGATACTGACTTTAATCAAGTTTGAGGAGCAACATTACACACATAATTAGATTCTTACCTGAGAAAATCTCATGGAAGCCTAGGCGAAAGATAAATATTTGATATTTCAACAAAATCACTCCATCCTTGTTAATTTGAAGGCAAGTAAGATCGAGTTTTGAATATAAGAGAAAATTCGATAACGTCAATTTTGTATAATGAAACATTACATTTGAATTATTCCTCTTGCCTGTACAGCTACATTTCGAAAGAATATAATGCTAGATGTTTCAGTCACTATGTCTTTGCTACCCCCATGCCAACAAATTGAGGTGGGTGGGTGGGGATTAGTGTTGTGCATGTTCATGCGATTGTCGGTTCGCATTTGTGCAATTGTGAACATTTGTTCTGCGTTCTCAAGTTGTTAGCAAACAAAAATGACCATGAAAGTCACAAAATAACTTCTACACATTTCAAAATTATGCAAAATAATGGTTGTATATAAATGAGACCTCGCCGATCTGAAAAATAAAGAACAGGATGTTCATGGATATGTTATATTGAGCACAAATATTACTAGTATTCAAAACAAAATTATGTTTGTTTCGGCACGAGGTCTTTGTAATAAGCGATACTGTTCCTAAAGATGAACTCTAATGTAAAAATCCAGTTAGATAAGAAATATTATCTCCAGTGCTACACACAAACCCGGTGATATATGTTTTATTTTCCTTTGGAAGAAATACATGCAAATAAATTTTATACAATTGGCAAGTGACATCCATATTGCAGAAGTTAATGAACAGTCAAAAAATGACACCAGCGTTTATACTAATTTCTGCTTGTTTAAATATGCTTATACAAGCCTGTCCTTGTTTTAAGGGACGTTAACGATAATGCATCAGGAAATTTATTGAACTTCTCAAGTAAACAGCATTATATAAAAGGTAAGACACAAAAATAGAGTCAAAAGTTCATTTCTGGAACAAAGTTGTCAACAATATATAGTTTATTGATCAAATAATAGTAAAGAACATGACAAATATCAGGTACAACAGGTTTTTTTCATGGGGAAATTCCAGTGTCCTAGACCCAGATTAAAATAAACATGTTTAGTTCCATTGAGAATGATCCTAATATTTAATTTATTCTCACAGAGAATTATTAGCTATATATTATGTTGTTTACAAAATCAATTAACCTAGTCAGATATAAATAGAATCATCAAGAAAAGCCAGCAAATAATACATATTAAATATAAAGAACACTAAGTCTGTGCATAATAAAGGCTGTATACATTCAGTATTATAGTTCAAGATTTTCTATGTAATCTTGCAACAATATATCAGTTTGCATATTACTGAAGGCGGAGAACAAAACTTATAGTTTCTCTTTCTGTCTTTTTCTGCATAAATTGTCGTGATCAAAATTGCGAATAATTACTTTGTTTACAAATTTAATTAATAGCCTCGCCTAAATAGATGTCAAAGATTTGGACCCCACTCTTAGGTTTTGTTCAGATGTCTCAAATCTCATTCAAGCGGTAGACGTTTCTGAAAAAATTAATTTTTTTGTTTGAGTAATAGAATAAAAATAGCATGGACAAATTTGAATGTAGTTACTGGAATAGAATACTACTCAGTAATAAACATCATTTCAGTTATCTCTTGCAAATCAAGTCCCGAACGCATGAGCTAATTATTCTATTCCACTAATAAAATTCATTCCATATTTCAATCATTTGTTTTCTTTATATTAAACTTAATTTCGTCTTCCTCGCCCGACATTTTCAACGTATTTAATTTTCCTTAATGGGATTGTTTTATTAGCTACTTAAATAATTAACGGCTAATAATGATTCACACTGAAACGAAAGTTGAAGATTAGGCAGTAGTAAGTACGTCAAGTAATCGGAACACGCTCGATACTTTCCGCCAATGAGTAACAAAAATATCTTAAAATGCTATAATAGTTGCCACGTAATAAACAGGCATCTAGTTTACGTCAGGGGCTGATAATAAGCCATCATTGCGTTCATTAAGGGAAATTCGACTTAAAAGACTTATTCTTAGCAAAAACATTCATATATTTCTTTTTTCAAGCATGAACTAAGTAAACAATTTTTTTAAAATACTGAATTCGTGCAAATAATCCAATAAAGGTATAATAATACATTTGACATTGTTCTATTTCGCATCGGTACTTTGTGCATTAATATTTGACCATTTTCGGATGATTTATACCTATGATTCATTTGCAGAGTATCAGAGAGAGAATTATCAAGAAAAGCTAAGAGGTGTTCCAATTGCAGTAAAATATGTCAAAGTGGAAGAAGAAAAAAAAAAAAACAAAAACAAAACAAATGGAGCGAGTGGATAGGTGTGCCAACTGAACTTGTGATATAATCATCGTTGTAATATCTAGTCTCGTTTAGCCAGACTCTCGCGTGGTTTTGTGAGATAGTCGCCATACTACAGTGCGGTAAACCCCTCCACCCCCCCCCCCCCCCAAAAACCCCAAAAGAAAATAGAAAAACAACAACTGTTTGTTGTATCGTTAGAATGATTCTTTCCCAATACACGCAGTCAGAATAATAATGATTGTTGTTGTTGATTTAATGAGGTGATGTCGAACGCAATTGTGATATTAAGATGACGTCACATTTCACTACTCATGGACAATGGTAGTGGTATCCAACCTATCCATGTAAGATTTCAGTATTATTTTGGTTTCAGTGATTGCACAAAATATTCCTAGAATACATTTAGATAGAGAGAGATGTTTCAGCAGTGTCACTTCCACAAAGTTTTATCGATACACTTCTATTAGTAACAAAGATCAATGAAACATTCTATCAGAGTCCGGTTGAGGGAGACTATGTAATACGACAATATCGATTATCTTTTAGATATAATTTTTAATAATATTTCGGCCTGAACGAGGCAATTGGAAAATATTTAATCATTTCTCACATTCATATTTTAAAAACATTTTGAAGAAATATATTTTCAATTATATCAACTTCTGAAAAGCGAAACAAAGTAATAATTTTAATGTAGAACTGTTGGATAATATTAGCATACCGAATTGAATGCAGCTAGCAATGACGCAGATTAAAATATTTTTTGATTTAATGACTCATTTTTATTTTGAAAATGAATAATTTAGCAACATAAATATGCTCATCGAATCGTATAGTGATTGACCTTTTTTCTTGCCACACTGATCTATTGATATCATTTTATGGTATGTCGTAAAATTAATTACTTGACTAAAAATAAGTAAAACAAAGGCAACCATTTCATACTGGATTTTGTTTCCGTAAGTACTTAACTCTCTCAACTACTTTATCAAATTTGTCATAACGTATATTGGCATTAGGGGTTTTTCAAGTATGTCATCTGTTAATAAAATTGGAAAAAAACAACAACAACAAAGTCGAAACAACTTTATCTCAAAACCGCTAAACAGTAGTTAACGGGCAGCACTTTGCATAAATGGCTTTCAGTATGATATAAATGATGCTGACTCACCTTAAAATATCGAGACATTTGCAAAAATCATTCAAACGTATTTAACAAGTGATCTACAAAGTAACCGTTCACCAGAATTTGACCAAATTTGACAAAGCATCCTGACATAATCCCCTCTTGGACAAAGGCTGATGCGCTATCAAATGTAGAAGGAAGAGTCCAATTTTAGTAACGGATGCCATATTTTTCGAAGTGTTGACATCACATCTACAAGCTAGAGAAACGCTTCCTGTCAATATACTTTATGATAAATTTGGTTAAATTCTGTTGTAATAGTGACATTGCTAATCTGAAACCAATTGAAAACGTGGGTATTCGTGCGTTATTAAATACCCATTCAGTTTTACATGGATGATATGGGTTCAGATTCCGACGTTCAATCAGCATATCTTTATCACACACCCGGATTGGAACTATTTTGGGTGTTAGCTCCGACGTCCGCTCGTCGTTACGTCATAGATGCATCAAATCGAACGTTTGTACATTTAAATTTCGTTTGATTTCTTTGACAATATATATCCGAAAATGTTCGGAAAGGGTAAAAGACAGGACTTGTTCTGAGTCGGAAAAAAAACTGGTATGAGATGGTGTACGAATAGAGATATATGCGGTATCCCTATGCCATATCAAAATCGTTCTTTCCCTTGAGTCCGAATGACAAACCTTTTTTGTGTATATGTTACGCAAAGATCTTGAAGACCAGCCTAATCTAATACAAAAATATCCTCATACTATGCAAAGTACAAAACTGTGATTATTGTACCAATTATTATAACAGATTACTGTAATTATGCAACTTTGTTTTTAATGGTAAATATGAATGTACGAACCATATTGATTATGGTAATCTGTACAAATCATACTGATTGTGGTAATTTGAATGTATGAATGATACGGATTGTGGTAATTTGAATGTATGAATGATACTGATTGTGGTAATTTGAATGTACGAATGATACTGATTGCGGTAATTTGAATGTACGAATGGTACTGATTGTGGTAATTTGAATGTATGAATCATACTGGTTGTGGTAAAGTGAATGTATGAATGATATTGGTTGAGGTAGTGCAATGAGATTTATGCATTTGTACACGAGTTCTTGAAAAAGAAACACACATTTACGTGTATTGACTGCAAATAATGATGGGGCAAGCAAGTATATATATATATATATATATATATATATATATATATATATATATATATAAAGATTAAAATTTCAAAGAAACGATGTTATATTTACTGATCATAGATGATTTCGCGGAATAGAGGAGTGTGTGTTGCAACTAATAATAAAGGTTAAAAAATAGACTTTAATAGAACTGAATGTCTGAGATTTTTAACTATGTTTGCACAACAGGCGTTGGCTACATAAACTTTACAGTGAATATAAAGAAGAGTAAACTTGAATAAGACTGAACTTGAGAATATCTGTAAATTATATTTGCATTTATGTTGACGTTTTTAGAATCTCCCCCCAAAAAATACAGCTCTTGGACAATGTTCTTTTTAAATGACATTAGAGACTTACAATGAAGACATTATTATTTGGCAATTGAACGTACTCTTATGAATTTAATACGCATGTATTTATGGCAGTGCAAACTTTCATACAATTATTTAAACGCTTTTCAAATTAATATAAAGAGCACAACAACACCTATATATTACATCTTTTCTCACTATAATATGATTTTTGCAGCAATTGCATGTAATGAAATAGGCCATTTGTTTATTAAGTCTGTCTTTGTAATAGAGAAAAAGTTTCAAAAGACGCTCAGCTTTCAAGTGAATTCCCAGATTATTCATTGTTTTCAATTATATTTGACGATATTTTCTTTAAAAAATATTGTTTAAGCTAAGAACTAAATTGGCGGTATCGTGTATTGATCAATGAAATACGTACATATCTGTGCTATCTACAAAGATGAACAAAATATTGTGCTTTTCAAACAAATGGTTGTTTTTAAAACTGGTTTAATACATACATAATGTATAAAGATTTAACGGCACGTCAATGCAGTTGTGACTACATGGTAAAAATTAAAAGTAAAGATCTAAAACTAAAACTAAACAATTGGGATCAACTGGGAACTCGTTAAAAAATATAAATATGCAGTCCTTGAAAATGACAAAGTGAAGATTTAGAAAAAGCTGCCTAGGCTAAAAATTGCCAAAATTTATAGATAAAGCCCTTCAAATAAAAGTACATTTTTTTAAATCAAAGATTGCCTTTTGTTGAAAGGTATTGAAAGATGTTAAAATAAAACGAGGAGGTTGCATAGGCAAAGTCCTCGAAGTCTAGTTGTTTTTGTGCCAACTACAATGATTACACTGATAATACCGTCTTTACTTGATTATAAGACGTTCAACTGCAAACACCACAGATACAGACCATCTGTCGGATAATGAGCCAGCAGATCAGGGGCAATGAAGCTTGCAGATGGATTATTTATAGGCGAGTACATACGGTAAATGCACATCGAAAAGATTCGATGCTCAAAGTACCGGTAACATCTGTTGGCAAACAACGTCTGCGTTAGTTTTAGTAGTGATCGTTGCTGTTGTTGTTGTGTTCATGATAGTAATGTTTCTTGCTGGTCTTAAAACTACTTAACTCCCTAAAACTGACGAGCTTTCTCTGGTAAGTACTGAATCAATTACCCCCCCCCCCCCCCCCATTTAATATGATTGTGCCTAAATGTCAGCATGAATGAATTTGTGTATGCAAAACCAGATAATGGCAGTTAAGGCTTTTATTATTACTTATAAACTATTTATTCCGACCCCTTGGTACTAAATGTTAGTCTTTGTTGTGAAAATTGACAAAGACCTCTCGTGCCTTATTAATGTCCAGATGAAGAGGGGCAAACGATGAGTCACCTTGAATATTCAGGACCATCCCAAGCTGCCATTCTTCATATCTTTATTATGTCAAAACTGTCGACAGATAAAGGATAATATTGCTTATGCTATAGCAGGGTTGTAGATTTATTTTAGATCTGTTATATTCGTAAATCAACTTTTTATAAAGGAACGCGTTCTGGTGACTTTCAAGGGGCAGACATATTCTGCTTTAATTGTACCTGAATTATAGGTGTTCAGAATTTAATGGTGTTCAAGCCGGTAACGATAATATTACAATGACATCTGGCATGTTTGAATTTGCTAAAAGTCAACACTAATTGCACTATATCTCAAATTCATTTCATATAAGGTACACATTTTTAGTTTTCATGAATATACAATAGATACATCAAGTGAGAAAAGTTTGATGTCTAATTGTAGAAGAAATGCTTTTTGTTTGAAATGAAGAAGGTCAAGATGCAATATTGGATCCATTTCCTGGTGACATGTGCCTTTTAATAGGTGCAGAATGATTATCGGTTTAATGACGTGGAGCATGCAAACATGTTAAAGCAAAGACAGCATGGGTCACGGATGGTAATTATCATTTTTATTTCTTAAGGTTCATCATACCACTTACGTCCATTAAATTATGTATTTTACCCTTACGACTTCTACAGCAAAACTATACAGTGCAATGGATTCTAACTGCTGAAAATCATAAATAGGGACAAACTCTAAATAGATTAATCGTTTTTTAGTACTTTCTTAAACTTCACCAAATATTTACCAGTTCAAAGAAGTGTGTGTGTATATATATATATATATATATATATATATATATATATATATATATATATATATATATATATATATATATAGAATATATGTATAGCATGTACGCTTTATCAATGATATACCACGAGATATATAAATGTTTCATTAAAAGGAAACGAAGCTTTCCGAGTTTCCTTTTAATGAAAAATTTATACAACGAGTGGTATTGATACAGAGTACATACTATACATATATTTTATTTATATCACATACAAATACATATATTTTCCCTTCGAACGGAGTTAAGATTTATTACAGGCAGCTGTGTATTGACCTAGTGAATGAACTCCTCACATTCCCGAGTGTGTCCGCTACGAAATGTAGTTCTGTGCCTATTGTGACTATTCACAATCACCTTCGCATATTGACAAGTTGATTGTTTTCTTTCTTTTTTTTTTAGTTTCTATTTTTCTTCACATTGATTAAATCAGTATAATACACACTTATGATTTAAACATGAAAGATGGTTTTAATAATAAAAGTAGAGCACTACAAACACTTGGTTAGCTACACCATTCACATGAAACGCTAAGCCATTCACCTACCGGCTCATTGAAATTAATGTGGAATAGAAACTAAGCGAAATGACGAACCAACAAGAGATAATTAAAATATTTTAATATATTTACATTTGATCTCAGTCATTATTCTGCTTTAGTAACAGTACCACGGACCATGAACTCTCTCTCTCTCTCTCTCTCTCTCTCTCTCTCTCTCTCTCTCTCTCTCTCTCTCTCTCTCGTCGGTTTGACTTTAAAACTCTGTCTCTGTCTGTCTGTCTGTCTCTCTCATCCTTTGGTCGGTTTGACTTAACTTTTACCATCATTTATAAGTCCAGACATATTGTCGGAAAATCCTCTACGTTCGCCATTTCATAGATTTCAGCCCGTATCCTGCTACGATGGTCAAGAGAGAGAGAGAGAGAGAGAGAGAGAGAGAGAGAGAGAGAGAGAGAGAGAGAGCCTTGGACATTTTCATATTTAATTAATAATAATCCATTTTTAGAACATTGTAGTATGCTTAAGAAACAACAACAAAAACAAAATATTAAATACAATACAGTATGTGTACCACATAACCGAGGAATTTACTGTATAATGTCGACATGGCTTGCAACTTTCTATCATTGATAAACAATGTAGAAAATCCCAAGGAAAGTGCACACGTATCGTTACGACAAACCATATTCTTGTAGGTTACTTGGTGTAATTTTTTTTTTCAAGGTTTTAATATAGCCCAAATTCCTTTTCTCTCTCACTCCACATTTCTACGTAGTTTGTCCGTTATGCATGAGAGTGGAGGGGGAACAAAAATCAGAAAGGATTGTGATGAAAATGTGTACCAAATTAAATTCATTTAGAAAACGAGGATTATTAATACTTCTTTTACATCACTAATGATTAATGTGTGGAAATTCATCATTGATCTAGAATCAACTGCAGACGGTCGCTAAAATTTTTATATATGCGTATTATTGTGACATGGGTGGATCACAATTTGATTACCAATAGTATTGTTATATCAAATTGCTTTATACCAACACTTTAAATGCCATGTTATTTTTAATATATGTGGTATAT
>JAECUM010015305.1:0-53933 GCA_016617855.1 Megalonaias nervosa | reverse complement strand
ATATATATATATATTAGAATGCGTAACAGTCAAAATCAAATAATATGACTAGAAAGGACTCGGATGTACCCACTACTCCTTCTTGAGGGCATTGATGGAATAAGTAGTGCAAAGACGAGACATAACTCTGACAGAATGTATGTATGTATGGATGAATATTCACAAGAGTTAAATGGATAAAAGGAAAGAAGCAAACTTCTTTAAAATGTCTACATTTACCACGAAAATAGGTTGGCACTCTGGAAAACGAATCAAGGCGCGATGAAAGGAGAAAATATGCATGTTGATCGGATGCGATAATGTATGCCATATTCCATGACGAATCATAAAATCTGTAACATTAAAAGCCCGCATAAACATTCTCATTTTAATGCCAGGAAGGGGCACAGCTCTGAGGAAAGAAAAATAATACTCATCATACAGCGATGACAGAACTACATGCACATACTAGTTTGACTGATGTCAATAAAGGATGCCACATTTCAGCGGAATTCATCAAAAGCCGCGTGACATGTTGCGCACACATGAATGATCCTATACAGTGTATATATCTAACACCAAAAATGGACTTAGCTCTGGAAATGCACATTAGAGAGTGAGTGACAAAATGAAATGCACATGCTAATAGCTTCGCAATAATATCTGCAAAGTTACAACGCAGCCAAAGCAAAAGGTTAGAGATAAGTTACAAGCATACATACAGAACGACTAGCGCCATGTACCTCGGCGATTCTTAGCTCTTAACAGAGACATTCAAAGATCACACTGCCTGGTCTCTCTTGACAAACTTTATAGAACAGATGCGCGGATATTTAACTGAATCTACCTGTCTAACAACGAGTTTAACTTTAAGACGATAACTTTACTTGTACAATCCCCACCCCTTCCCAGGCTCGAAAATGTTTGTTATCGCAGGACCACATTTAAAGATAGGATGTGAAGAAATACCAGCCTTTCTGATATAACACTTCTTTCAACGCTGTTATTGTAAAGAACAAGAGAAAGAAAAATAACACTACATCCGGTAAACAAAGACCTTTTCACTAGCTAAACATGCACACTGTGAAAAGTAAAGTTGTAAATATAAAGCAATAAACAGCATTTTTGCAAAAGGTTACAAGATCGCGAGGAACAACTTAGTTGATTTCTCAACGATGGAATTGAAGGATGTGAAAATTAATATAACATGATGATCAGCTTTGTTTATTTCTTAGTGTTGGAAATGAAGGATGTGAAAATGAATAAAATTCTGCAAGCAGTCTCTCACAAAAGTATGCTTAATCTAGAAGTGGACGAAAGATCGTCTGCCACAATTCTTCGTAATGGTTTTATATTATTCCTGTCTGGCAGCTTGACGATCTGCTTTCTCCGCTATGTTGACCTGTCAAGGATGAATGTTAAACACATCTGTCGTCTTGATCCGTTAGTTAATGACGCAAATCGCCTAAAACAGCACGGCGGATGATTGATCTAGCGAGTCTTCGGAATTATTCCGTGTCATGGAATCCATTGGAATATTACATTTAGTTGGAGATGACAGGGAGTTATACCATATTCTTTACAGTGAATCTAAGATCGAATGTAGGACGTGATGGGTTGCCAGTGCAAGCTAGACTGATGAAATTAAAATATCATTTGTTTCGGTATCTTGTTGCTATTGCAGATCTTTGAAAAGGAAAGAGTTTTAGAGCATAGCAGGTTATAAGCACTATATTTTGTGCGTCTCTCCTAAGTTTCATCTCAACTTGAATTTTGATATTCAAGCAACCGATAGTAAATGTTTGAGTCTGGAGACAAATTTATCTGCAAAGCTGGTGTACTACCGATACTGTCCAACTACTATATGTCCTAAAGAATAATCATGTCCAACTACCATATCTCCTAAAGAATAATCATGTCCAACTACCATATCTCCTAAAGAATAATCATGTCCAATCACCATATCTCCTAAAGAATAATCATGTCCAACTACCATATCTCCTAAAGAATAATCATGTCCAATCACCATATCTCTTAAAGAATAATCATGTCCAATCACCATATCTCCTAAAGAATAATCATGTCCAACTACCATATCTCCTAAAGAATAATCATGTCCAATCACCATATCTCCTAAAGAATAATCATGTCCAATCATCATATCTAATAAAGACCCCAAATCACCATCTCTCCTAAAAACTAAAACTGTCCAATCTCCAAATCTCAACGATTTCATATAGGCTGATACGGTTCAAACACCATATCACCTAAAAACTGACACTGTCCATTCACCATATCTCCTGAATACTGACACTGTCCAATCACCATATTTCATATAGGCTGATACGGTCCAAACACCATATCACCTAAAAACTGACACTGTTCATTCATCATATCTCCTGAAGACTGATGCCGTCTAATCACCATATCTTCTATAGGTTGATACTGTCCGATCACCATATCTCCCATAGGCTGATACCGTTCAATCACCATATTTCCTATAGGCTGATACTGTCCAATCACCATATTTCCTATAGGCTGATACTGTCCAATGACCATATTTAATATAGGCTGATACTGTCCAATCACTATATCCCCTATAGGCTAATACAGTCCAATCACCATATCTCCTAAAGACTGATAATGTTCAAGCACCATATCTCCTAAAGACTGATACTGTCCAATCACTATATATCCCCCATAGGCTGATACTGTCCAATCACCATATCTCCTAAAGACTGATACTGTCCAATCGTCATATTTCCTATAGGCTGATACTGTCCAATCACCATATCCCCTATAGGCTGATACTATCCAATCACCATATCTCCTAAAGACTGATAATGTTCAAGCACCATATCTCCTAAAGACAGATACTATTGTTACGTTTCAGCTCGTTTAAAGTAACATAAAGAAAAGAGCGAAGACAACAAGCTTTGTAAGTTTTAACAAAAATAATTTATTTCCCTACAAACCACGGTGAAAAGGTGAAAATATGAAATAGGACTTACGATTTGCGAAGAAAATCCAAACATTTGTCCTAGAATTGTGACAAACATATAAATCCTATCAATAAACAGTTCAAACTGAAGCTAGTCTGAATCTCAGTTCCTTTCCAAGATGGTGGATGATGACGTCAGACGAAGTTTTTACACAAATGTCCAGAATTTTCACTTTGAATCACAATTTGTACTGTTCTGTTCCAATTTAGAATCAATTTCACTAAATGTCCTTGTCCAAAGCCAGTTGTGTATAGTTCTCCAGGGAAAATAATTATTGTTTAAAATGTAGATGAATTATAGCTGTCATCTATCACAATACACATCTCGCTCTACAGACGTACAAATGAACAACTCTTTCCAGCACCGGAAAAAGAATACCTTCTTCTCAAGGTATATGAACGACTCTACAAGGTGTTAAAATATGACTCTGACTGACTATTTCACAGATACCTGAGTATTTAAACTGAACGAGAACGTCATTTCATGCACACGCACGAAGAAAGCATGGTGATTTCAAAATCTCACCATTGCATTACACGATATAATCATACATGCTTGGCAAATGACCTTGGCCACAACCAGTCATTTACCTAGCTTGTTTATCAAGCCAGCAATCTAAAAAAATTGCTTACGAAATCCTAAGAGTCATATTTACGTTCTAAATAAACACGACGCTTCTTTCAAAATGTCAGACCCTATGAACATAATCATCATCACAATAATAATTATATTTAATGATACAAAAATGAAATAGAAAGAATTCAAATTTTAGCACACAAGTAATTAAATTACATGGTCATAACACTCTCCAATCACCATATCCACTAAAGGCTGATACTGTCCAATCACCATATCTACTAAAGACTGATACTGCCCAATCACCATATTTCCTATAGGCTTATACTGTCCAAACACTATATTTCCTAAAGACTGACACTGTCCATTCACCATATATCCTGAAGACCGATACTCTCCAATCACCATAACTCCTAAAGACTGATACAGACCAATCACCATATTTCCTAAAGACTGATACTGTGCAATCATCATATCTCCTAAACACTTTTTAAATAACAAAATTGTAATTGTCCTGCAGAATACTTGCTATTTCTTTGTTACCCCATTCAGTCTTGATATTTTTGGTTAGCCCATTCCCCCAAACTTACAATCGTACATATGTTAAAGAAAATGAATATACAGACAAGACCGACCAACATATCTGCAGACATGTAGTCAGTAATAATAATACCAGGTTCCATTTGAGAAAAACAAACTAAAAAAACCAAGCTAACCGGTGTTCTTATGGTCTGTAGCTTTTTGCTTTTTTGAGGAAGAGCTTAGATAACAGTATTTACGTTTAACGTGTGGAAACATAACTTTCCATTCTTTGCAGCCACTTTCTCATACATTCCATAGTTTATGGCAATGATGTAAACAAATATGTTTCTAAATTACAGCACAACAATTTTGTGTCTTTCAAGTGTTAATTAAAATAACCTTTCTTGCGTATGAAATTATTGTTTCATTTTATATTCTGATGAAATGTCACTAGAGACAGACACGTTATATTCAAATGGGCTCACAATATGTCCCTTCTACTTCACATTCTATGTTATTCAACGGTCAACAAATAGAAACTCGTCCATATTTACACAAAGGCGTATTACCCAACTGACGCACACGTTATCATGTTGATACCAGCAAAAGTTGAAGCTTATGAGCAGAAGTGTGCAACCTATGCTGTCTGTAGCGTTTAGTTTGATACTTATGTCATTTTGAGTGCTATCTGCGCACGTAAAGGATGCCAATCGACGAGAACAAGCAAATGTACCAGATTTGAATTGGATACAATATTTTACAAAGATATAGTCCGTTTGTTGTCATTTGACTGAATATAAAATTCAGTTTTCTCCAAATTTTGAATGTCTTTACAATTTTATGGCCCGACTCAATTTTGAAAGTTATTCAGGGATACAGTACTGTAATATCTTCCAGAATTGTTTGAACGTGTTGCTGGAAATTTTGACCTATATTTTAATACTTCCCAAACAATGGCCTTAAACAAATTATCCCACATAGGTTTTACTCAGACGAGTGAACAGCACAAGATAATTTTGGGATTCATTGCCACCTGAAGTTAATGTCATATGGCTTGCACAGGATTATTGTACTAATACAAACAGGGTACCAGTTCACCCAAAAACATGGTACCAGTCCACCCACAAAAAGCAGAAGGTTATTGTTCCTAAATCATATAAATCTTGTTTGTGGCTATTCCTTCCGTATGGGTAACTGCTGAAGATTATTAAGGTCTAGAAAAAATAAAATGAACTTGAAATTTGGAGATGATCTCACTTTTTGGGTAGCCTTAATAGTCGAAATTTCGAGTAAATTTAGTAATCTTTCTTGAAATTTCGAGTTTTCTTTTATGTGACGTTAATAGGCTTCCGTAGATAACAGGTTGTTTTAGATGTATTCAAAAATGTTGACAATAATCACAAAGTTTTTAAACGTGTAACTTCAAACTGTAAAATGTATCTGCGTTCTCATAATTCGACTCGAGTCATCATTTTGTTCACATCTGTACGTTCTCATAATTCGACACTAGTCATGTTTGTGTTAGATATGTACGTTCTCGTAATTCGACTCAAGTCATCTTTAATGTGCTCAGATCTACCTGTGCTTTTCAAACGTTCTTAATTATATGGTCACTCATCTAGCAACATCCTGTACTAGATTCGATATGAATTAAACATTATATTTCTAACATCCGGGCATCTGACAATTATCTGCTATTTGGTGATTGACATGTTTCAAATAGGTTCTTCTAAACTTAAATCTGTGGAGAGGGTATATACAAACTGGCTAAAGAAATATGTAACAATTACTTCGCACACAAGTTTGCACCAAATGATCCTTTGAAGCTGGTCTAGTTACCTTGTTAACCGTTTTTTGCTCTAGCTGAAAATAGAAGTTGAAGTAGAATGAAATTAGTAACAAGATAGGTAAAGGTTGATTCCAGCCTGAACAAGTTAACTCCAACTACTTCTTACGATAAATTAGTCAAATTTTATTACAAGAGATGGGATGATATCCAGGTCAGTAAAGTCTTCACTACATAAACTGTTCGTATATTTTCAGGTATTTGGGGACTGGCTAACCCATCTGAATCTCACGATAGCTTGGATGTGGAGGTATTTGGGTGCTTGCTAATTCTAGTTCTCTTGCCTCACAAAAATACAAAAGTTACTTCCATTTTTAAATGTAATAAATGATTGCTAATTATCAGATAATTTTTAAATGTAATAAATAATTGCTAATTGTCAGATTTCTATTCGATTTGAAAAACCAAACCGGAAATCGACGCACGTTCAGGAAATCTATACCTGTAAATTATATCGTCACGCAGTTTTACGCACAACGCGCCATACGTATTAGTACAAAGTTATACCAAACGGATAAAGAATAAATTCTCTCTCTTGCTCAAATATCTATATCTGGGTTGTAAAAGACTGCGTATTCTTAAAGGAGCAAGTTTCGACCAGGACAACCAATCAATGTCATGTTCATGCTCTTTGGTAGATAAGAAGCTCTAGAGACCGTTACAGGAGATAGGGCACATTGTGGATCGATACAGCCTGGATATGGTATTACTCATGATGGAAATTACTTATTAATGCATACCATTACCTTTCGCTAAGCCATATCCTGACTGCAGTGCTAAAGAAAATATCGTTCCGTTGAACGATGCCATGCATAGTTGATGTAGGTGTTAATGCAAGTTGAACACATTTGAGCACAAGTTTATATGCAAGGTTGTTTGAGTGTTTCATTGGGTTTGTTTCCTGGACATTATTAGTATATATGCTCCAAATTGTATGTTATAGGCTTTCTCACTAAATACGTCTCTTCCGACCAAGAATTAATCAGCAAGAAAAAATGCCACCAGCAAATGTAACAGAATAGAAATAAACATCGCTTGTTTCAGTTTCTATACTACGAAATATGGCATTCACTGTGTTCGCCATCTTACTTCTTTCGAAGTGAATGTTACCCTCGATAACAATTTGGTTTGAACAACGACGATATACGACTACATCCAACGCGGCAAAACATTTGGTAAATGACCATGGCCCAGAGTACCATGAAATCACAGACCGGGACAACTGAATGTCAAGCATTCAGGTTTTGTGTTTGATCTGTAACTGCACGGTTAAGAGTACGACGAAAACACGGACCTGGGCAACTAAATTTCAAGCATTTAGGTTTTGAGTTTGATCTCATATAGTAGCACAAATAAGAGGAATGTAAGAGCGTTATTATGATTTTACTATAAGAGTTTTTAACTAATTTATTCCTAATGGCCCTGAGAGGTACTGATAAAATTAAATAGCTTTTCTTAGGTTGAAATATAGATCCAATAGATTTTTTTAAAATGGATAAACATGTACAGAAATCATAATAGACATGTCAAAAACCGATCACCTACAATTTAATAGGTATTTTATAAAATAAATTCTAATACAAAGGATGAAGAAGCTCATTCATTCAGAATTTTTTGCTTGAAGTAAAACTGTCGGATTTTTGTATTTCAGTGTGATCAATATAGATAGCTTTAAACTCCTTTGCATAAGTATTTTGACAAATCAAGTGATTCAGTCCTACCTGTAATGTATTCGTTATTTATTGCAAGATGCATTTTATTCGTACCTCCAGTTAATAAAATTCTTGCTGGCAATTTTAGACACCATCAACAACATACATTTTGCGAGTATGACCCAGCTTGAAAATGTATAAATCACCACCATCTTTTGTGGGATACCACCCGAAACATACCTGTCATTTCTAAATCACCACCGTCTTTTGTTGGATACCACCCGAAACATACTTGTAATTTCTAAATCACCACCGTCTCTTATAGAGGTACTAAAACACATCGAGCATATTAGTAAATTTATAAATCATCACCGCCTCTTGTAGAGGTACTAAAACACATCAAGCATACTTGTAAATTTATAAATCATCAACGTACCTTGAAGAAGTACAACACATCAAGCACACCGGTAAATGTCTTAAGTCATCAAGAATCATGTAGAGGTACTAGAACACATCAAGCACACCTGTAAATTTCTAAATCGTCTCGTATCTTGAAGAGGTACTAGAACACATCAAGCACACCTGTAAATTTCTAAATCGTCACGTGTCTTGTGGAGGCACTAGAAAACATCAATCACACTTGTAAAGTTCTAAATTATCACCATCCAGTGAGGGGTAGAAAAATGACGCTTAATAATAAATATTGCACCATTAACTGGCAGAAAGCACAGCATATTTGATTTCTTATTAGGAATAGCATAAATAATGACACAAAGCAATATTGTATTGAAAATTAAGTAAACTAAATTGATTAAAAAAACACCTGATACTCTCCTTATTTCTGGGTCTTATCATTCAAACAAATATTTTTTTATCAATATGGATAAAAAAACCCCTAGAAAATGATTTGCACAATGTAAATAACGTGATATTTAATTTTGTTCTCGTTTATTCAATATTTCATCAATCAAACTTTCAAATGGCGTTGTCACAGCTCAGTAACATATGTCACCTTGTAAGGCTCTCATTCTGTATTTCACATTCAAATTGCTGAGTACAAAAAAGTTAACTTACTTTTTGTTTATTTGTGAACAATATACGATTGCTGCTAACTGCACTTTTTAATCGGGGGATCTACATTTTGAATGGCTTGTTCATGCCATTCTCCCGAACAACGAGCGATAAGAGAAGTTTCGCTTTAAATGATGGAGAGCAATATTTAACATTCATAATGCTGAAGTCAACCAAACTTCTGAGTAATTTATACTTGCTTTTATATCAAAATATGACCGTATTTGTTACTATTGTTTCAATCGATGGCGTTTGAGCCAGGTTGAGAGTTTTGTATATTTTGTCAATTTATAAAAACTTGTTATAATTATGTAGCTTAAATTATTTTCATATCTCAAAAGTGCAATAATTATCTTTACAACAGGCAATATAGAAAAGCAATATGTGTTGCTGGAAACTTCTAAAGGGATGAGTCAAAATAACGATTCGGCAAGCGGTGTTTGGTATGACGTCAGAAAAGCTCAATATTATCCAACTTTACCATAGAATAGCTTCCATTCTAATGTGGTGATGCTAATGTAAGTACTCAAAATCATATGTGGAAATAGGTTTGATGCCAATCATCATTAATAATCAGAAAGTTTACTAACTAATAAATTGACTAGTTTGATGATTAATTGGAAGCAGAGCGTATGAGCGGTCATTTGCAAATACTGTTAGGCAACCAAGTTATCATTTGTATAAAGAGCAAATATATATTGATGCGAGATAGATCGAGAGATCATATGAACAGAAAGCTGTAAAGCCTAGATGAGGGTGGGGATAGGAAAGCATAATATCGATTATTTCATTTTAAACTGGTCTATTTTCTCGCCAAAATCTTTGAGTTGAATAACAAAGTGAGTGTCGCTATAGTTTCTATATCTTAATGCAATCCATTCGGATGTCAGATAAATGTACATGGATTATCTCAGATTATGGATTTCATATGACTGTACACGTGGTGTTATCTCAGGTTATGGATTTCATATAACTACACCTGTCATCTCAGGTTATGGATTTTTATATAACTGTACACGTGTTATCTCAGGTAACGGATTTCATATAATTGTACACGTGTTATCTCAGGTAACGGATTTCCTATAACTGTACACGTGTTATCTCAGGTTATGGATTTCATATAACTATACACGTATTATCTCAGGTTATTGATTTCTTATAACCGTACACCTGTTATCTCAGGTTATGGATTTCATATGACTACACGTGTTATCTCAGGTTATGGATAATTTAAAACTTGAAAGCTTATATTACCTCTCGTGAAATTACAGTTAGTGTGTCTCTTTTCCGACCAACTTAAAAGAGGTGTATTTTCTTTTGTTTCTATAATATGGCAACAACTAACAAAAGCAAATAAAATTGTTTCGCAAAATTGACTGCTCACATCAGTACTAAATTTCGATAGAAAATAGCTTGCAGTGCATTAGTAAATAGAAGAAAATGTATGTTGCCATCGCAAATAATCACAGGACTTTATGAAAAGTCGTTATGAGTTTGCCCGCTTAATATATCATGTAATAGCAAACACAAAAATGGGAAGAAATAATTCCAGGATTTTTAGTTGTCTAAGATTTAAAAAATGTTTCCGATTCTATTGAGCAGAATTCCTTTACCAAAACGTTAGAATTCTTTGCTTTTGGTCCATCTATTATAAAACGGTTTACTTAACTTTAGAGCAATATTTCTAATTGTCTTAAATAAACACAATTGTTAATCTTTTTCGTAGAAAGAGGTGTTGATCAAAAAGACCCAGTTTCGCCCATTCTTTTCATACATTGTGTAGAATTATTAAGTTCTGCACTTAAGAGCGTCACGGGTATAATTTTTATTGAAATAGATAATACCAAAATACGTTTAAAAGTCACTATGATGATAATCGACTTTCATTCTTTCTGATGATGAACAATCATTGAATATTACTTAAATTTTGCTGATTCGCTTTCTTCATGCTCAGATTTGTGGGGGAATTTTCCCCCCCAAAAAATGAAACGGTATGGATTGGTTTGGTGAAGGGTCCCGGTGAGGAATTCATAAAGAGTAAGGACATAAGATGTAATCACGAGAGAATTTTTCAGTCTACTTGGTATCAAATATAAATTTAATAAACACAATTGAACAATACTCATTTCTATAGAAAATTGTATATACGCAAAGGTTTACTTAATAACTGGTTGTTTTAGAAATTTATAATTAGTATAATCAAAACTTAAGCTCCGCCTGTTCCGATCCACATATCAACGGAATATATTTTTGCAACATATAACAGTTTTCCTTGAAACTGTTTGGAACGGAAACAAAGTTAAAATCAGCTGAATATCTTGATCAAGGCACATGAAGATGGCTGTTAAATAATGTCACATTCAATCGCTCTGCAGCGCTCTGAAGCCATCACGGAAGTTATTTATTAAAGAAACTCTGTAAGAATTTTGGGGAGACATAAGAGATGACTTCATCGCAGACCCAAGCAATTTACTTTCACAACTTCTGTGGTTTAATAAATGTATGCAAGTAGATGGCAAAATTGTCTGGTTACAAGAACGGCGTATAAACAGGATTTTTCTTCTTTTTTTAATTTTATAAATGCTATGTAAATATGAATTGAAAACATCCATCAATGATTACCTTGTAAACAGATTCACCATGAAGCTCTATCTATGCAAGTCAATAGCCTATGGCATTGTCTATCTAAAAACTAGAAATAATTAAAGGCTTATTAAGATTGAACTAATTAATAATGCATATGTAACTCCTTTTAGAAATATCCTAAAAGTATAAACAAAATCTTTCATATATTATTGTTCATAAAATAAAATGTTAAGTAAATGGTACAAGACGCTAAGAGGTAAAATTACTGTCGAAAACTAATCAAAGATACACCAGAACCATTGATGTTACTCATTATTCTATTCTTCAATGTTTCCAGTTTAAAAACCTTAAAATAATTTTATTTACACAAACCATTCATTGACGAAAAGCAAATTTTCTGCAACAGAACTATGTCCCTTGAGTGGTGAGTGAAGAGAAACAATTGTGCATGTATGATTATTATTATCATTATTATTATTATTTAGAGAATATATGTGTTTTTTGAGTAGATATAACCGAAATATTTCAATAATGACGTGAAAATATTGTAATGTCAGGAGAGGCTAAGCCATGGGTGAAAATAAAAAAATATTTCCACATTACGAGAGGAATATTTCTTTATATATACTCAAAAACCCGTAGATTTTTTAAAAATATTATGCATTTTTCAAAAGCAAAAACTGTCGATTTGGTTGGTCTTTCTCCTTTCTGTGCCAATCCGATTAACAACTACCTAACTACACTGACAAAAAGAAGGTCCCAAATTTCACAATAATTTTGGGATAATGACATTTACAAATTTAGCTTCTACATACAGTGCTTTATATTGTCTATTTTGTCAACACAATGACTGCAACATCTGTAAATAACAGATTTTAAAGGTTGTGAATGTTCTTCGAACGATTTTCTATCTTTAGTTTGTTTATTTCTACATTCAAAAGCGACATTTCATGTGGCCTTAGCATGATTGCAGATCGGTATCAGACGCTGCATCCAATCTTCGATTCTTATTTGATTTCGGTTTGCAATCAACACTAATTAATGCCGATTTTGTCCATCTTTTTCAAACACAGTTGTGCAGCGAGTTGAAAGTGTTATTTAAGAATGGTTTAATATATTTGTTCTTAAACAGTTATTTCTTAGAAATGCGTATCGCTTGTCGTAGAGTATTACACGTCTGCTATAAGATACAATACTGTGTGAATGACATGTAGCAATAGTTCATGTTGTTCAGTCAATGAGAGTTTCCGTAATTCAAGTAGACAACTAAGATTGCGGCCAGCTTGGAGATCTATTCATTTGTATATTTATCTAGACCAACTAGATATTATTATGTACATGTAATTTGCACTGTTTATTAGTTTTTTTAATTCATTATATGCGATGAATAATTGTATTTTGAACTTGACCTTGTCCAAAATCAAGTTCATTTTCTACCTGACCTGAATCATTGATTTTGGTTTTGTAAACAACATGTTTACCTCAATCTGAGTCCAGAACATTGGAAATCCTCCCGGGTGTACCTTTGTTTACCATATTTTGTATTATAATTTTAGTAACAGACCTTCTGATTCTAAGATTTATCTTGTTAACACTTTTTACATTCTAGAATGACATTTTCTATTAGGTAATATTTTTTTAAAAGAAAATGCTAATGGTGACCTGAGGTCAAGCAGAGGACTATATAATCTTGTTTATCTAGACAGTATTCATTCGCGCTGCAAGATCTGATCAGAATGAATTGTATTATTGTTGTATCCAGTATTTCAGTTTTGCAGGACTTTTATTATTCAAATTATTTAATTCAAGTTATTCTCCTCTGGAAATACATTGTTAAAAACAGATACTTGGATTTATAATGAAATTCAAATAAGGATATATTCTTGATTGTATTATTGTGATTCAACAATAGACTGCTGGCACATCACTACGACACAGGCCATCACAACACATCAACACTTCCAGCTTTGGGTTTACTTTAGAATACCACTAAAGTTTATTCAGAACTGCAATCATTAGGACTTGTGTTAGAAGTTTCAGGATTTTTTGGAATTTAATTTGCAATACCGTAAGTTATTTTTTACATTTTATTTTGTATTCTAGGGAAATAAATTATTTATCAAATTTTACAAACCTTGTTGGTTTTCGCTCTTTTATGCTACTTAGTTTAATACGTCAGAGTCGTAACAATACCAACTAGATACAGAAAATGCTTTGTAGTAAAAAAAAAAACCCATGTCTATATGCATACCAGTTCAAGTGAAGTAGTGATAACAAAATTTTCAAGATAACATATGGTGACCTTGTTGGAGATCTGATCTGCAGCATTTGCAATTAGATCAACTACAAGAAGATAAGTTTTTAGAGGCTATGATCTATCCTACATATATGAATCCTAAATATCTAACAAAAATGTCTATCAATACGAGTACATGAACTCAATTCCAAATGTCTATCCATATGAGTACATGAACTCATTCCAAATGTCTATCCATAAAAGTACATGAACCCATTCCAATATCTATCCATACGAGTATATGAATTCATTCCATATGTCTATCCATACCAGTACATGAACTCATTCCAAATGTCTATTCATACGAGTACATGAACTCATTCCAAATGTCTATCCATACAAAATGTCTATCCATATGAGTACATGAACTAATTCCAAATGTCTATCTATACGAGTACTTGAGCTTATTCCAAAGATTCAGTGCGACCTAGTTACCACCTATTTAGAAAATATTACTCTAGTCTTAGAAGA
Source organism: Megalonaias nervosa (assembly GCA_016617855.1). Lineage (NCBI taxonomy): Eukaryota > Metazoa > Mollusca > Bivalvia > Unionida > Unionidae > Megalonaias > Megalonaias nervosa. The sequence continues at coordinate 39,932 of JAECUM010015305.1, read as the reverse complement.
TCGGGTACATGATAGGAAGATTATAATTCCCTTTAAACGAGCTAACTTACGTGATCTAAATGATTACTACGTTACTACGTTATAAAAGACATCCTGCCACTGTATGATATATCTGAATATTATAAATGTATATATGTCCATCCAAACTGTGTAATGATCGTTAAGTTCAAGGGAATTTGTCATGTACCTGCATCGGAACAATTTATGTAACCAGATAATGTTTCAGCCAATAACTGCCAGATGACAGAGAAAAGTTTCGTAAATTGACTCCTATTAAATTTCTTAACTTATGGCCATGATGTGACTTTTTCAGATATTATTGTTTGATCATTAATGATATTAATATATTTCTGAATTAGCTGTTTCGGGTATGTATTGTTCTTGGAATTGATTTCGGGCATGCATACATCGTATAGCTGTTTCGCCGTATCTAGGTAGCGAAATAGCAAGTTGACTATGAAGCAGAGCTTGCCATGCATACCGTTATACGTGTGGACGTATGCCAAGTTAAATATCTCAAAAACGGCTTTGATGGCAACTTCCTTGAAATGCAACAAGGTTTTTATTACACATTTTTTTTTTTTAAATTATTACAGAAGGAAAGAGCTTGCGTTTATATTGTGAGCAACACTCTGCGTCACAAATCACCTTAATTTTGGACGTGAAAAATACTTGTATGAATTCGCGGTTTTAGTACACAATTTACTTTGCTATGAGCTTCCATTGACTTGATAGATAAGTGATATCCTTATGTTTTGTTTTACTACAACTATCCAAAACATGGACCTTTTAAACCTTACTGGTATATTGTAATTTTCATAAATTTTTATGTTAGGTGGGTTGATGCAGCATCATATATGTGCATAAAAACCTCTCCCTTACACCCTCAGTGAAATTAAACAATGACAGATATTGACCAAAATACATATGTGTTTTGTTCTAAATGGGCGGAAAGAACGATTTTGATACGGCGTAGGAATGTCGAGACCGTCTGGACGAGACGTATGTTTCTACACCGTATCAAAAGAGTTTAATTTTCCCACGACTCTGAACAAAACACTCATGTGGTTATGTAGTTACATATCCACATTCTTGTAAAAAATATTTTGATGTGTCTTTTTAATAAAAAATGGATTAGGCATTTGACGTTTAATGAAAGATGACACATATACGTAACAAGGACTGTGGCCTAGATGTGTATACTATGCAGTTGTGTGATCGATCTGTCTGCATTGCACACATGGATTTACTCTTTAGCTTTAAATTTAAAACAAAATGTTGCATGGGATCTAATGTGGATATTTTCCTTACTTCTCAAATAGAACATATGTTTTGGGCCAGTAAGTGACCCATTTTTATACTTTGCTTACTGAATAGACATTCTACTTCAAGCTCGTTAATTTACACAGTCTGACAGGACCAATGTTTCTAGACCAGAATTAAAGATATGGTCGCAACAGTGTTTCTCCAGACAAGAAGTAAGTAGGGTTTTGCATCGGTATACAGGGCGGTTTGACAGATCTAAGCTGAGTTATTACACCTAACAAACAGGAGTCAAGCAGAGTAAATTGTAAGAATATTAATTTTTCTTTATGAGGGCTCGTGTAGCTGTTGATGTAAATAATTTATATATTTATATGAATATAGGCTGACACTATGACTGGTTACATATGCAGACCTCATAGGCATAAAGATGAAGTTTAATCGATTTCCTTTAGATGTACAGGAGTATGTATAACATGATTTAAAATTTGTGTCTTTCGTAATCGTTGTATACATTGTTGGCTGGTTTGTATACGTAACTTGAGTAGTATGTGCATTGATTTGGCTTGCCAATACTGTAAGTTTCCAACCGGGCCTATTTGGTAATTCAGACTTTATATGAAAATGACAGGGTTCATTCGGACTTTATATGAAGATGATAGGGTTCATTCAGACTTGATATGAAGATGACAGGGTTCATTCAGACTTCATAAGATGACAGGATTTCTTTTAGATAACGTTTATTTTCTTTCCTTGTCCGATGTAAACACTTCCAGATGACGTCTGGCCCTGCCAAGGTGATGTAGTCCGATTGTGGATAGAGGGAATAAAGTATATAAATATGCAGGATTATTTATTTATCTACCTCCAAAAATATCTGCAGCACATGTCAGGGTCTGCATTTAAAGACTTTATTCTGAATGCTGATCCTACACGGTCAATAAAGGGAAGTAACTTTGCATGCTGTATATTACATGGAAAATACAAATAGTAAACACGTTACGATCCATGCCGTTTATTACATGGACGATACAAGGAGTATTCGCGTAGCGTTGCATGCTGTTGACAGTGTACAAGTGGCCATCTATTCAAGAAGGAATGTGCCTCTATGAATGTTGTTGAGAGATAGAGGCATATTCGTGTGTTTCTTGCAGTTACCGGTATATGTTTACAACAACTGTCTTATTTCAAAGTCTTTTTCTTTCGTTTTTTTTTCAAAACTTCACTTTATTCTTTATATTAGTTTCTCAGTTTTGTGTTTGATTGTTGGTAGTAATGAAGTTGGCCATTGGTACCGTTCTTAATTCATGTACGAATTACTTCTTTTTCTTTAGATTTATCAATTATGAAGTTTAGCAAGATTGGAGTAGTTTTATGGATTACATGGTTTTCACAAGTGATAATATGATTTTATGGAATAAGATCACTTCAGTATTAGGCTAGTTTGTAACAAAACTGCGTGTACGTTTTTTATGGAATTTAAGACATTACTTGAAGAAAGTACATACATAAGTCCAAAATGAGTGATAAGATTTTGTCGTCAACAATATGAATGTGTCACAATATCGAGTTAAAAAGAGATATTGTGCACAATATGAATGTGTCACAATACTGAGTAAAAAAGACCTGTTGTCCACAGTATGAACGTGTCACAATATTGAGTAAAAGAGTTATCGTCCATAATATGACTGTCACATTACTGAGTAAATAAAGAGTAATCGTCTACAATATGAATGTGTCACAATATTGAGTTAAAAAAAATTATCGTTCACATATTTTGTGATATATCCTTTGAGACTGATTACCTATTTCTGATGTGACGTACGCACAAGTACTAACAGTCATTAGTTGTTCCTAAAGCCATCAGAACACAGTCAAAAGTTGTTCCTAAAACCATCAGCACATGGTCACAAGTACTAAAGGTCTTAAGTTGTTTCTGAACCGATCTGTAGTTAATCTAAGCGCATGACTTCTGCACCAGCATTTGGAATTCAGGACATCACGTCCTAAACCTAGTATAACTTTGGATCGATGTGGATATTGCTTCAAGTTGTTTAGGATAGGTTTTTAGTAATTTTATATCAAAAGTACAGCAAGAAAAGCACTTTCTAACATCCGATGTAACCTTTTCACTAATCTGAATGCTCTAATGTTATCGATTAAATTCACACCTTCTCACAATATTCCTAACCGAGAACAATTTATGACTAATTCATTCATTTTTATATTTCTCTGAGCCATGACCGGAGTTCAATCCTACATATCTACATAGGCTGTGGCTTTAAAACACAACATCTTTTGTCCACAATGTCCCATCTATAAGAGGTTGCACACGGTTGTGCTGTGGACAAAGGTTTGCGGAAGCTAGAAGTAGGAATTAAGCACGCGAGTGATCCGGTAATGATTTGCAAGCAACAAACCGTATAAGATCGTTATTCTTCCATGATCAGTAACTAATTAGATAGCTTATATTCAAAGTGCCGTTAAAAGCAAGCGACGAACCAACCAAATACTCACAAAAAGTGTTGGAAAGCACTAAAATGGTGTACTCAGCACTATTCAAGTGACGAATTGCAAACGTCAATCGAGCCAAAACCATTCTTTTATATATTATACTAAAGAGATGATTTACAGTGATCGTCCATTAAAATTTATTAAACACAGCAAGTTTAGAAAACACATTAATATAAGTACTATTCTAAAAGGTCAAAGTTGGCTATGCACAGAGGTCACGTGGCTGAAAGCGGAGCACAGTAAAGCCCATTTGATTCAAACCCTATTATTAAGAGTCAGGTCGATCCAAACTACATATGAGTCCCTCATATTAGATATATACCAAACTTGTTCATCCAAAATCATATTTATTCGAATGTATTTCGTGTTCACCAAGTAGTGCTGATAATCAAAGGTCTGCTACTCCAAGATGAAACATAGAATAGAGAAGACGCTTCCAAGCAAAGTCCTTGTACGCCTTGTCACTGGGCAGTGATACCTTCACAACGGTACAAAAAATGTGACATAACTATGGTGTTATCCACCGTGTACGCAGAGCACTGCCTAATCAAGTTCTATCTTTGAGATTTGCGAACTCTGTCATATTCAACATTTAATGTTCTAACTTCTATAAATAGATTGACACTTTGACCTTTTCAAATGACCCAAGGGATGTTTTATGGAAGATAATGCTCGTATATGTTACAGACTTTCTCCAATGAGAGGACAAAAATAGTGCACTGGAGCTGTCCACCTGCTGACATCCACAGGAAATATAGTTCGCATGTGCATACAATATGTATTGCTTGTTACTGGATGATATAAGGTTTAATTCCAGACTGTTTCTTTGCATAATACAATTGCATGATATATAGACCTTTTCTTCATAACAGGCTTCAGATAAAACAAGAAAACAAGCAATAATATAAGCCTGAGATCACTATACTAATGTTATGATAGACTATACTTAGCCCTTAAAACACAGTGTACTGACTAAAACAAGATCAGTGATGATTTAGACACCATATGGTCAGGTCGGCACCGTTCTCGAGATGTCTTCCCTATAAAAGACGTTTTTAATAGATACAATTATAGTATTGGCTCTGGGGCCTGTTCACAGGAATGGAAAAATACATGTCTACACAGTTTTGAGAACCAAAAATAACGAATAACTGATGTGCCAGTCCATATGTTTCTCTATGCAGGGTCGGATTTCTAACCAGTCTCTCTTCGCCTTCAAGAATGTCCTTAAAAAGAACCGACATAACAAAACTTACCTATCCTATTTTGATGTGTGCAGACGTTGGTGTTTGGCACACAACTAATTATGCATGATTGCGAATTTATAAATAATCATCAATAAATTGCATTTAAAAGATCGACAAACAACGGTTTAAACTACAAAACTCCTGTACGATTTCGATATTTGAGTATGATTGACGATACAAAATCAAAGGTTTTAAATTTAGCTAAAGCCGTTTTGATCGTGTAGGAATAACGCGATATTTTCACAGTGATTATCCTGGAGTTTCACATTTTATTAAACGTAGCAAATTTTCTAAACATATTAGAACGAAACGTATTGCAGAATGACAATGTTGCAGATGCAGTCATCCTTTTGGTGACTGGAAGCGAAGTAAAATAGACCCCAGTCTGTCGAAACTTTGCCCGTGTGGATTTGGTATGTAACAAACCAACTCGTCCAAACCCTTGTTTGTCGGGACGTTTTTCGTGTCGCTCTAGAAGGTCTGACCAGCTAGAGTCTACCATAATGAAACATCGAATATCGACGGTCAAAGGTCAAAGTAACAATGCACGTAGTCGCTGAGAATATATCCTTTAAAGGCGGAGACCCCGCTATTAGAGTGAGCGGGTTAGACTTTTCTTCAGTCTGAATTTATCTGCCATACAGTAAAGTTTATCCCTACCAGGATCTGATTGCTCTTACCTTACAAGCCAATTAGCCTATAGATCACTAAAATATATGACTGACTAACCGCTTTTTTGTTATTCACACCTTATTTGAAATGGATGGTGACCTTTTCCCATCTACCTGAGTAGGTAGACATACAGTCCACAATAATGGCTGCTATCTGTCCAGTTCTAGCGGCCGACTGTTAAAGTACGGTAGCCACTGTCTGATCATGCAAGAATGCAGATAAATTTTACAGTGGTCATCCACGGATTTTTAATAGCATATCAGATCAACGGTTGCTTCTCATAGTAAGAAAAGCTATCGATTTTCTGCATGTCGTTTTTCACTGTCAACTGACAGCCTGAAACGTAAAATTTGATTGGTGACTGAAAGTATCAACATAATATAACCTCATATTGGGACCCGTCAGCCCAACTTATTGATATGTGGAGTTCGATTATAATGAGACTGAATCGATTACTTCACTTTAGGAAGGCAAGTATGTCACTTGACTACACCATTATCCGCGTTGATAGAGTCACTACCAGATCAAATTCTGTCATGGAGATTTGTGAACTATTTCATATACTAGTTTGAACTATAATTGTTTTAGGAATAGAAAACACGGACCTTTTCGACTGATTCACATGAAGAATTACAGAAGATGTTGGCTACGTAGTTATAGATTTGGTTTCCCGCTAATAGGACCATGTAATTGACACTTACTGTCTATCACGAGAAACAACACTTGCAGTCAAGCATTGCTGTTACAATATGTTATCAGATAATTAAAGCTTATTTCTAAGACCTTTCGATGCATGGTACGATCGTATGTTATATAGTTTATTTTACTTTTACAATAGATTTTAAAATAAATAAAGAACAATTATTAAAGATTTCGACTACAATATCAATAAAGGCCGTTCTGAACAGAACTACACATATTTCGAAAGTAAACATATCGCCTAAAAGGTAAATTAGGATTGTTCAGGCACGGCCTATACATTCAAAGCACATTAACTTTTGAGAAATTGCAATTATAGACTATATGACTGTTTACACCTTTCAATATTTACTTATAAAGTATTATGTCATTAAGTAAGAGTGTACATTTTGTAATCATTAGCCTGACTTACATAATACTTGACATAATTAATACTTTGCTGGTCCCCACCCCCCGTCATGCTACGGGAAGAATACAGCGAAATTTGTACTACTGGTATAACTGTAAATCTAAATGTTATCTGTACAGTGATGTGTCCGTTCAGCGAGATTTCTATACTGATTACTGGACCAAACTAGCAGGATATTTGAGTAATTCATAACAATAGTTGAGATCAAACAATGTTTGAGAACAACCGTCTCTGTGCGGGGAAATGAAAAAACCCCTCATGCAAGCATGGAATGAAAGTGAAGAGCCAAGAACATACATGTATTGAAATCATATAAATTGCATCAACAAAATGACTGTGTTCAAAGGCTTTTGGTCTTCGGCAGCAATGCAGTCAAGACAACATTACTGCAGCAAAATCATGCTGTGATTGGAACGTCAAGATTTTAATTCCGCTCCTATGGGTTGTTTTCACTCACGTCACGCTAAGGTACACAATTTCCCAAAATGCAACGCGATTCAACAAACGCCGCCATTTTGAGCCCCTAACAAATCGATAGTTGACCTTGATAGTTATGATGGAGAAGACAACAAGGAAAGCTATGATCCATACTAATTATCTCGATTCATTTGTGGGTGATGTTCGTGAGAGATACATCCAGAAAACTGCTAAAATACAGATTGATCTATATAAACTGCCTGCTGAATCTTTTAGCCACGATCGGACGAAATGGCCTGAGGTCAGCTATGTAGACGTTGTTCATTTTTTGATTTTTCAACAATCAACATACACCAAGGATCAGTTGAAGAACTACAAGTCTCTTGATGCATACAAGCTTTTCCAAGACGGCTGGATCCAAGAAATACTGCACAAGGAAATTAATGGGATTCATTTGTTGAGAGCAAAGGTACTTACACTTCTGTTTTTTTTCTTTCTCTCCTTTCATAACGTAACTTCAGTTAACTCCATTTTATTACTGCAGTAGCTTGTTTGTGATGACAGATTTATAGAGTTAAAATCAGTTAAAATAACAATAGCATTTTCAATTTTATTCGAACCATTCATCCCTCTGTGAATTTGCTGTAACCATACGTTTAATAATGGGGTTGATTGATAGTACATGTAAACATTCCACATGTACATGTATGGATACATTCGACATGTACAAAAAGCTAGAGTACTGACGCAATATTGAACATTATATATTATATGTTGTAATGTTTCCTTCATTCTAAATTCCAGGTGACCCACTCTATGCGAGTCAGAGAGAAACCTCTAGAGCCATGGGTTATTGTTGCCACAGATGGGAGTGTGGAATCAGCACATTGCACATGCACGGCAGAACTGGGAGAATGTTGTATTCATGTTGCCGCAGTTTTGTTTGCCTTGGAGACAGGTGCGAGAATATGCAAGGAAGCTGCAGTGACTGATGTACCTGCATAGTGGATGTTTCCTACTTCAGCTAAATTTGAGACACCATATAAAGGACTAAATGATATGGACGTACAGTCTGCAGTAAAAAAACCCAACAACTTTCAAATAATGAATCTGTGCACACTGTTTCTGATAAACCAGCAGCGTTAGACATACCATCGCCTACAGCAAATGAGGAGAACCTATTTTGGGATGAACTTCATCAAAATGTGCCAAAGGCTGCCATTCTATCATTAAGAGGCAAGGGCCAGTTCTCAGAGAACTTCAAACCCAAGTCATTATTTGCAGAGTGGCCAATTGACTTGAATCGTGTATGCTTATACAGTAAGGATACAAGTTGTTCAGATTCATCATACAAGCAGGTGTTAGAGAAGTGTAGTGCTATAGACATATCTGTTTCCAAGGAAGAAGCATCATATCTTGAGAAGGAGACAAGGGACCAATCAAATAGTCTCTTCTGGCACAGATATCGTACAGGAAGAATAACAGCTTCCAATTTTTGTCGTGTATGCCATATATGCATTTCACAGCCATCTCTGACAGTACTGAAAACAATTTGTGCATCTTATGGGAAAAAGATGCCTTTCTATAGTGCCGCAACAGCCTGGGGAACTAAACGTGAAATAATAGCAAAGATGGAATACTCAGCATTAGTTCAGAGTAAACATGTCAATTATAAGCTTGTGAACAGTGGTTTGATTATCAGTGAAAGATACCCCCAGTTTGGGGCTAGTCCAGACGGCATGATTTCTTGTGCATGTTGTGGGGATGGCTGTCTGGAGATTAAATGCCACTACAGCATGAAAGACAAACCTATCCTGGATGTTCCGTGGTTACAATTCATAAACAACCGGTTAACAGTCGATTGTAAACACACATATTACTACCAGATGCAAATGCAAATGTTTCTGTCAGACCGACAGTATTGCGACTTTTATGTATGGTGTCCTCATGACTACCATTATGAACGTGTTTATAGAGACAATGAACTGTGGCAAACAATGTCTTCTAAAGCTTTGGAGTTTCACTCCAAATGTGTAATGCCTGAACTCCTATGCAAATATTTTTCACAGAGACAAGTCCTTAACCCAAATGCAGTTACTGGTGAAGAAAACAAAACTATCTCCACTCAGAGTGACAGAAAGTACTGCATTTGTGGTGGTGATGATGATGGAAGAAAGATGTTATGTGTGAAAGTGAAAATTGCCCAAAGGTATGGTTTCATACCAGTTGTATAAAACTAAAATATGCGCCGAAAGGAAAATGGTATTGTGGCGAGTGCAAATGATGAGTATATTTGCCAGTGCCCACCATGTTATGCTTTTTAAAGTGCTAATATGTTGTATATATTATAATGGAAATAGTAGTTTATAATGTTGATGATGCCAAATATCTGATAAAGCAGTGTTATGTAGATTAGAAATTGACCAATATTGTGCATTATCATTTGTTACGTTATTCACAAATCAATAAATCAATAATATGTGCAATGACGTCTCTGTTGTATCTTTGAAATATGATAAAGAAATCATGGGAAACAAGTTAATGAAATATATCCTCAAACCATGACTTGCGCCTGTAGATTTCTTGTTATACTTACTGGCCATGACTATTTTGACATTCAGCAAATTATAAACATAAATGGAATAGAACTAGTATTAGTATGGTACACTTTATTTGCAAAGTTACATGTTACATATGTGTGACAATAACATTCAACGTACACATAATGGTGTGCTCAATAAACTTTGAACTCTTTCACTTAAATGGAACACCTGAAGGACACAAATTAGTTAAACAACAAGCCACTTGAACAATCTTGTCAATAGTTGGAACACTCTCTCCATGTTTCAACTTAATAAACTCAATGGGGGCGATGCCCTCAAAAATTCTGAAATTTTGCAACACGAGACCAATAACACGTTCCACATGAATTCGAAGTGATGCAGTTTTTCTAGTTTTCTCAACTTCTAGTGGATGTAACTGAGCTTTTCCTCGTGTAAAGGTGGGGATAGCTAATTCAGCTTGATAAAAGCGCACATCATCTTCTATGTTGAAGCCTCTGTCAGCCATCACTTTGTCACCTGGTAATAGATTGTTGAGAACTCCTGATTTTTCTGTTATATACTTGTCAGAGGTTCTACCTCCCCATCCATCAGAAATAAATGTAACAACAGCTTGAGGGGCAATGCCTATTAGACATTTCACAGTCTGGTTATGTTTGTAATTGGAATATGTGTACACTTTGTTCAGAGCACTGCTTGCCTTCTCTGTAAATAATTCAAAACAGTCTAGCACAACAACAACTTTCTCGCCAAACTCTTTTCTGAAACTCATAGGCATTGTTTCCCTCAGGTGTTCTCGATTTGGCCATTGCATTAGAAAGCCTAATCTAATGTAGAGTACATCCAGAGTATTGTGAAAACTTCTTTGCACAGTAGGTAAGGAAACGGTCAAATGATTGGCTATGTCTTGGAAAAGATAATTCATTCGAAGTTTCACAAGACGCAATAGAAATTCATTTTCTTTTTACAGACTCTTACTGTTGTTACTCATATGTCCTTCTATTAAATTAAATACTAGTTTTAATACACCATATTTGGGCAATCCCGTGTAAAATGCTACTTGTTCAGAATTGTCAACGTAAGATAGAAGGTTGTATAGTCCTTTAAAATCAAACTGTTCATTTTCTTTGCCTTCGATAAGTCTGGGCTTGTTATCATCTTCTAGTTGTTTGATTGCTTCGACTGTCAAGTCAGTTTGGATGCCCATTGCCTTTGATATTTCTTCATCATGATATGCAGGCTGAAATGACGCATGTTCCATTACCTTGTGATCATTACATGTACTGTCATTCTGTTTATCTGTGTTCTCAGCACACTCTGATATGCCACTGGCATTATTGTCCCCGAATTCTATGCACCTCTTTTTCAATGTTAATAGAGATGATACTGCATTTTAAATCTTTCTTTTGTGTTTCCGCTGGCTGGCCCGATTAAATCTCTCATGAGCTGCTCGTATTGCAGGTGAAGTCATTTCTGTGTAACCAAGATCTAGAGATGGCAACTATGATGGACTTGTTCTGTCATGCAAATATGCTTTAACACCCGTAACAAGAAAACGAAAGCAACTGAGATAGTGACTTCATTTAAAAGAATTAAATAATGTATTATGCAAGGCAAGAAAAAGGTCATCATATGTCAACAGAAAATGACTAGAACTGTCAATATATAATCCTGATACTCTTAATCAAAAATATAACATTGTCATGTAATTTTTTTTTATCCAAAGCGAGTAGTCCCTGCTGCTTGCACTGGGACTTGTAAACCAAGATTATCAGTTAGTATTACAGCTTGGATTAAAATGTCTGTAAAAATCAATCTAAACATATATTATAACGCAACTGAAAAATTAATTTTAACATGCCTCGGACGAAATGTTTAGAGCAAACAAGCTTTCGTTCCCATCTCTCTTCAGTTTCAATGTCCTTTCTGTTGATAGCCGCCTTCCATAAACGACGTCTTTCTTCCGATAATTTCATTGTTTCTTCACCCTGATGAGTCAAAATTTTCGGTACTTTAAAGAAGCTTCCACCTTTTTGTACACCTTTGCGGTTGAAACACCCGACAATACCACAAATCGGCATTATGAAGAACACGCTTGTCATTACACCCGTGTCAATGGCTTGAGACTCAAAATGGCGGATCTATGCGTACACATTTCTGCAACGTCATGTGAAAACAACCCACTGCGGTATACACTTAGTACAACATTAAAAAGACTATCTAGACTTAGTCACCGAATGAAAGAGGTAGTCTGGACTTTTTTTTTACATGTTCCAGTTTCACTTTTACATTACACTGTCGTCATCGCCACCCATCTGATTGAAAGAAAACTTGGGAAATAATTTTAACAGGACATTATATCACTGGAATCTGAATTGTATGATTGCTGTAATACTAACGAATAAATACATGTTTGAAACTGAAATGATACTGTCATTATTTCTTTGTAATTTAAAGCTTGAATATGGCGTTTGTTGCGGTGTCGAATAGCGTTTGATTAACTGTATTATTAGTTTGCTTGCTGCGAAAACAACATTTTCCCATGTTTACCCGTGATTTCAGGCGCAATGAAGAATAGTCTTGACAACCATAAGGAATGACTGAGCATCATGTCACGCGATTACGCGACGAGTAATTGACGCCTTACATGTAGGAAGACAAAAACGGAAATGGTGATGAATACCAAAATAAATAGTCTAGTAGATGTGAAAAAGGACATACAAAATGAATAATTTTACTAATGGAAGTATTGTTAATAAGCTACTAACTTAAAAATTCAAATGTACACTCAACAAATAACAGTACTAAATGGTCCACTGATAAATTTAGAATTCCACTAGTGTCAATTAGTAAATAGTTTCTGTGTTCTAGGTTATACATAATTAAAGTTCCGGCCCAGATGTAAATTTAAATTTTGTGGGAGGGGAAATTAAAAGTTCTGAATATTAATACGCTGTAAAACAAAGTTCTTTATTAGTGAATGTCAGTTCATCCTTTAAACGTAATAACCCCGCACCTGTACACACTTGCTCGGTCTGATTATCCAATTATTACAAGCCTCTTCGTATTCACCGTTTGGCGCGTTGTTCTTACACTGGAAAACTGCACCGGTGCTTTGTCATGGACTAGATGATTAGCTCAAGTACCGGTGCGCGAAGGGTTTGTTCTGTAGTGTTCCACAACGTTTGGCAACACTTTGGAGATATACAAATGTCCAGTAACACTTGCAGATTTAACAATCGTAGACAACAGTCTTCATGTAGGGACACAGAACGAAGTGCATGTTATTTTTTAAAATGTACAAGCGGGCCAGAACTGTCAAATTCATATTCAGAAAAACTGAAAAGTACGCTCGCACTCGCATATACATAGCATGAACTGCCAAAAAAATGGAATTAGACCATACTACATTCACCTTCTCTAAACACCCTACTACATAAATAATTTTATAATGGACAAATGAGCCAAATTGTCACTAGCAATCTACTAACTGGATCATTTAGTCTGCATGGAATCCAATTGATTTAGATTAAATTTCGACGCACGGATGCAATCATAGATTCTGCATTTATTGAGGATGTTGTGGTGTAATATCGCATTGTTTATGCCGGATATAAGTTGGCCGGCGTGATATTTTGTGTTTATTAAGTACGATGTGGAAAACAATCGTTTTGGCATTCTCCCAGCTGATCGATAGCTGTACAGGGATTTAAAGTGATACATTTCATCCGAATTACTCCAAATATATGCTTTTTTATGAATTACCGTTAAAATATCTTGGTTTACTTCAATCTATGTATGCAGTTATTTTCTTTATGCTATATCTTAATATTTTCTACGATGGAAATGTTCTCTTACGAAAATCCAATACACAACATGACCTCTTTACTTGGGTACTGAATTTCGACCAATCACTTTTACAAAGGTCATGGCAACATGATTCTAAATCCCCAGCAGATGGATTAACATAAGCCAGCTAAACTTGTTTCCTAATCCTGTAATTCTTTTTTTGAAAATCTTACATGAAAATTTACGTCAAAATATATACTGTTAAACGAAGTGCCCTGCAGTGACACATATAACTTTAGCTCTCCGCAATGTGTGCGTGTATGTATGTATGTATGTATGTCTGTATGCCTATGTGCAAATCTAAGATTAGTCGTACATCAGTGTTAGATACAATGAAATTATGATTCGTTAAAGTAACGCATGCAATAGTAGCTACATAATGTTTTTTAAATCCGAAATTTTTGTTGCAACTGTTGTGAGTGAGAGTGGAATCTGAAGTTTCATTTCTTGTCAAATGAACCTCAATATTATCCGTTATGTCTGCTTTTATTCACATCCCTTTCATTCATTTAAGAAAATTTCTCATAATATTTTGTACATAAAACCGCAAAACAACTCCATTCCTAAATTGGAAGAAGCAATATTTATTTGGCCTTTTTCAAATGTATAAAAATGTTTACTCATTCAATACTACCTTGACGCAAAAGTCAGGGACTTTAATGCAAAGAGGACACAGAAAGATAATGCAAAAACTATAAATGCCTGTACTCACGTTGCTCCTTAGACAGCAGTAAGTGTTTCCTGAGGACAGGAAAAAGTCGATAAAGAATCATTCGAAACATTCGTCCACCCTTGGCTAAATGATTTCTCAACAGTCCTTCTTCGGGTGGAAGGTTTAGGTGGTTTCGATTAAAGAAATCCCATATACACATATGATAAGTTTCCTTACGGTTTGCCGTCTGAGACTAGCAAACTTTCACCAATACATTGGCACGATATTTCCATATACATGCAAATGCTCAATACAAGCAGCAAGTAGTGAACGTTAGTTGTCAGCTGGATATCGACACGCTTCTGAGAAAACCCCACTTCTGAACCCACAAAAATAACAGCTGAGTGTTTCTGTGATCTCGTGAGACAAATTTCAATGGAAGTGCGACGAACGTAATGTTTCTGCAAATATCGTAAATCCACTACAAGTGATTCCCAGCTTAGCAGACGATATGCCGTATCAACGGAAAATCCATATTATACAGAAAATAGCGCATCCGCGCTTTATTTCTGTTGGCATCTACCATTCCAGTGAAGCGAGAGGTTAGTTGGCTCAAATCGGTTTCGGTTATCGTCTGCTTCTACAAGTACCGATTGTTTTCGTTGTTGGTTCTTATAACAAATAATGTTATATTTATGTTATGATATTTGAGTTGAGAGCCTCGTCTCGGAAACCCGTTATTAATATACAGTTTTCAAGCGAACATCCGCTTAATATTGCACCGCTGCCTAAACCTGGTTATATATGTGAATTAATCAAGCAGACTATTTGAATGTTGATAAGTTATTTATTTGTATAGATTGACGGACGCTGCCATTTGAATGAAGAAACCTTATTGATTTCTATCCCTTTGGGTGAGATCGAACTACCCATGGTAGTCCATACCTGGGGTTATGTATTGATTTTTAGTGCGAAACATATTCAGATATTTACCTCAAATATCGGAGTGCATTATACATTTAATGCTCTGTTAGACCCGAATAAAGCGTGACTTATCGTGGTCATCTTGCACATCTTCATATATCCCCATTACAAAGGAAATAGATTATTTATTATACCAAATTGTGCTTTTCAAGAGAAAAAACTTGAAAAAGCTCTGAAATTTCAATAACAAGAACATCTTTAATCAATATTCTACAACTTTTCGTTCTCTTCTCGTCCACTTTCTCTTACATCATTTCCAAAGTAATTAAGTGCAACTGCTGTATATTTCGTGTGTTCAGCAATAGAGCATCCTCTTACTTAGATTTGGTTTTTTGGTATCTGGGTGTTTTTGAGCTGTTTTATTCTCTAAAAAGAAGAGTACCTTTTTGTTGGACTATCTTTCTCATACGTATGGTGGCGTTCTACAGTTTCGTACGTTGCATAAGACTTAATTTTTACAGAAAAAGAGTTTGCTGGGTTTTCTTCACTGGTTATACTGGCTATTTAAAAAAGACCTTTTATATTTAAGGTATTGTTAAAAAAAAAACCCAAAAAGCAAAAAAATAAAAAATAAAAACAAAGTTTAATTCCCTTTACTTTGGTATATAATTGATGGGTCTAACTTGGGCTATAAAGTATACAGCTCGACCTTACTTCAGATGTGCACCTCTCTCTCAAAAAAAAAAAAAAACAACTGCTAGCTCCGCTTGGTCATTTTCACTTCCTGGAATTCAAAGAAAAATTGTATAAGAAACCCCGAGCTGATAACTTTTCTTCCTTTTTACATATGTTAGAATTCTTCCATTGCACTTTCAGAACCTGTATTGTCTACTGTTGCAAAATTAGTTTTTCCTAATTTAATAACTGCCATTGTAATTTGGACTAGTGCAGGTTGATTTTTGTGAGCATATGGGGGCAGCCATTTTAGTCAGCTGTGTGCTTAGATTAGGTACAAAAATCGACATGTACAATTCAGCCACATTATATGAAAGTAGAGATATGCCAACATTCTCTTAGTGCATGTTGCAAACGCAAACAGCTTCACCCTATGCCCGTCACTTTGTTAGAAGTGCGTAATATCATTAGAGCGCTGCCTATAAAAAATATACAAATGCAATAACTGGATACTGTAACCGTTACATGCCACGTAAACTGAATAGAGTATCCGACAGATATAAAAAAGGTCATCTTCCAGGGTGTGAAGCAACCGAATTCCCTCCAGCTTTCTTCTCTGAATTATAGCTACTGATCATGCCCAGTAATGCATCAAACGTACTGAGGTTTTTTCTTTTCATTACAGTTAAACAGTACGCGCCAAGGGAAGCAGTGTAGGTAGATAGTAGTTATTCTTATTCTTATACAATAAGGTAGTTTTATTTTTAATCTCTTATTGTGGATACGTTTTTCTATTTTTTTTTTTTCTTCATCTAAATATGCGTTGAATAGGCTACCGTTGAGAAATTAAAATACCCGAAAACATCGTATGCAACATTCGTTAAATCTGGTTAAGCCTAACTAAGCCAGTTATTGAGAATGTGTTTCTGACCCGCAACAATAACATTAGAAGTGACCAAAATAGAATAAAATTTTTAAGTTCATAAATAATCTAACAACTTAACATCTATTATATGGATAGAATCCAAACGGTGAATCCAGACTTTCATTTCGAATCAATAACATCAATTACTTAAAATGAAAACTCTTGTACATGGTGGAAACCGTCTTTAATGTGTGTGGGAAAGTGAGACAGAAGGATTGATAAAGTTATTTAAGTCAAATCTATGTTTGTTCGTGTGTTTAGATACTTATTGATATTTATTTTTTTTCTATAATGTTTCTTTTTACAAGTTATCAAATAAATAACGTTTGATGTATGCAAGGTTAGCATCCTAACGCATCTTGAATGTTTCTTTGATATTAATGACAGAACGGTGGCAATATCTAGGTCGGCTATATTTAGTTGACGAACCCTGACTTTTAAACATTTAACAACCTTAGATCTTTAAGTATTCAGATATGCTGAAACTGTGAAATCTGACGTCGGAACCAAAGTGCCCTACTCTCTAGTTATATTTTTTAGGTTTAATAGACATACTCACTTTTCATCTATTATTGTTGTTCCTGTTTATGTATATATGTTAAGTTCTTTTATTCAACTTTATTTCATCCATTGATGAGTTCCGTATAGGATACGTACACACTTACGAGCAACATAGTTACCTATCCCTTCTGTAATTACATTTTTTTTGTACTTCTGCTTACATCAAACTCTATGCGATTATAAAACTTTCTCGTATGTATTACCAAATGTAAGACCCTTCCATCCTATAATAAACAGCTTCATCACTTCTAATACAAAATAATGTCTTCAAAACTATCAGTCAAGAAAGTTCTGTACAACAAGTAAACTAAATTCCCTTCTATTCACACAGTTCGTGCTTAATAACCTCATTGACAACTTCGTTATAAGCTATTACTCTTTCATCCTATGTTGGTATTTTTCTAAGGTACCAATCTTATTCTCGTACTCATCTTGGAATGCAAACTCGGCTGAACGTAGCCATCGTTGCCGTGTGCTTCTCAATACATGGAACACATTAAAGAGTGACTATTCGAATGGTTTTTTTAACAGGAGATCCCAACGGGTGAAACGAGACAGTGAAAAATATTCCTGCGATGGAGACATGGTCGCGTTAGGGAGACACTGTGTTTTTCCTTGATACGGGATGGAAACGTGATTGCGTTAGGGAGACACGGTGTTTTCCCATGATACGTTATGGAGATATGATCGCTTTAGGGAGACACGATGTTATTCCCATTACGCGAACCAATCATTGACACTGTAACGTTTATGTCGTATAATAATATGGGATATACTTTTATTGATTGCTCCTTCTTCTTTCAATTTGTGGCGGATATAAAATTTGGGAACTTTTTAATCTTAAGATGCCTGATATCGAAATGATTTTGATGCGTGTGTAAATTAATGCCCTTTAACGTTAAATCCTTCTTTTCTTTCTGATAATGGGCATACAGCCTTCATAAATTTGAAGCTAAATATCAAAGCAACTTGATTCATATGAACAAGACTCGTTCTGCAATTATTTCTTACATGCTGTTTCTTATATAGTCGCCTATCCTGTGAAATTCCAAAGCTGAGGAGGTCTATAAAGGGAAGTGTGATATGTGTTTGTGGATGTAATATGGTGTGTTTGTAGAGGTAATGCAACGTGTGTTTTGTTGGGAAAATGTGATGTGCTTTTGTAGGGGAAATGCGATTTGTGATAAAAGATATAATGTGATGTGTGTCAAAAGGGGTAATATGATTTGTACATTGAAAGGGAAATGTGACGTGTTTGTTTTGATGTGCGTTTGTAGGGGTAATGTGATGTGTTTATTGTAGGGAATATGTGATGTGTTTGTAGGCGGTGTGCTTGTAAAGGTAATGTGATGTGTCTTTTGTAGGGAAATGTATTGTGTATTTGTTGGGATAATGAGATTTGTATTTGTAGAGGAATGGGAAGCGTGTTTGTAAGGATAGTGTGATATGTGATTCTAGGGGCAATATGATACGTGTTTCTAGGGGTAACATGACATGTGTTTCTAGGGGTAATGTGATGTGTGTTTGTAGGTTGATGTGATATGTGTCTCTCGGGGTAATATAATATGTGTTTCTAGGGATAATGCGTGTTTTGTAGGGAAATGTAATGTGTATTTGTTGGATTAATGTGATTTGTATTGGTAGGGGAAATGGGATTTGTGTTTGAAACGATAATGTAATACGTCTTTCTAAGGGTAATGTGATGTGTTTGTGGGGTAATGTGATATGTGTTTGTAGTAGATGAATACATTTCGATTACGATAATGTATTTATTCGTACAAGCTTTACATGCTTATTGACTACCACACACAACTTATTGTGAATAAGGAAGAAACACGTAAATAATTATTCAATAACACATATTATTTCACATTTACTATTGCAACTTCTAGCTGAAGACGGTTTCAGATGACACAATTCGCTTTCTCATTTCAAATGCTAATTACACATATTTTGCTTAATTTTATAGAATTTTGTTATGCATTGATCAAAAGAAGAGCGTTTCCAATATTTTTCAGTGAGGGATATTGCGAACAAAATAGATTTACCATACCATAAAATCTTCTCAACATCATTTCTATCACACATTTGAAGGTTTGTGTTTATGCAAATAATACCAAATCTACTGGTCTTAACTCTAATTTATTAAACACTAAAATCTACTGTCTTAACTCTCATTCATTAAAAACTCAAATTTACTGGTCTTAACGCTCATTCATAACAAACTCAAATAGACTGGTTTTAACTCTCATTCATTAAAAACTCAAATCTACTGGTCTTAACTCTCATTCATTAAAAATTCAAATCTACTGGTCTTAACCCTCATTCATTAAAAACTCAAATCTACTGGTTTTAACTCTCATTCATTAAAACTTCAAATCTAATGGTCTTAACTCTCATTCATTAAGAACTCAAATCTTCTAGTTTTCACTCTCATTCATTAAATTCTCAGCGTAATCTTCATACCAAAATTGCTTTTGATGGATTTATGTAATAACTTGGAAGAAAATAATATATTTTGATTATCAAAAATATATGTACACCTTTCAATCTGTTTGAAAACATGAATGAATATTTTACCATCCACTGAATCAAGGTATCTCCATACATTTGAGAAACAATAATCTCTAAACAGTAATGCTACAACCAAAGGGGTTTCTTGACCGAGTGATGTCAAACCCTGGCGCTAATCCCGCTAGAAGTCATAAGTTTTCACTCGATTCCAAAGACCTCTATAAAACTACTGTTGTAAAATGGAAAGTCCATCATGTCCAGTCTATAAATATTTTTACTCCAATTAATACATGACCACAGATCTCACAACTTCCCAATCG
Organism: Megalonaias nervosa; assembly: GCA_016617855.1. Classification (NCBI taxonomy): domain Eukaryota; kingdom Metazoa; phylum Mollusca; class Bivalvia; order Unionida; family Unionidae; genus Megalonaias; species Megalonaias nervosa. The sequence continues at coordinate 19,730 of JAECUM010015305.1, read as the reverse complement.
TCTGTCAACCGCACAACTGCATGGTTTCTCCTCATTAGCTTTCGGTAACTTACCGCTAGTGTTACACGCCGTGAAACTATACAACTCAACCACCTAATACAGAGAACTATTTATATTATGCCACCTCAAACCATTCAAATCATAATTGTAAGACACATTTCGCCTGCAACTCTGCACCATATTTACCACCACAGAAACAATAAAAGACACCTGCCTACGATGGAACAGTCCTTTCTCGTTCATTCCATTGTATAATGTACCACTCTCCAATAATAAATACTGCATGGGGAGTTACACAGTCATTTCATATAATTAGATTTTAATAGGGACTGCAGAGCTCCGGGGACACTCATGCGGCTCTGACCTGAATTCACCAAAAGTAAACCATGGCATCATGAAAACTCACTAACACTTCACTCCGTGACGTTTGCCCCTATTAATTGGCTAATTATTTCGGTTTGAGGACTATCTTCCCAGCACCGACTTCCCATAATCAAACAAGTAATCACAAAAATCTAAGAAATCCTTAAAACGGAGTTATAAACAAATGCGCATACTCCAAAATTAATTATAGTATTTCAGCAATGACGGTCAACAAGATATTATTTTGTGACATTTCATACAATACTCTACAATGTCGTCAATATTACATTCTCAGTCCTGTACTTCTAATTTTGAATCAATATTTTTCATTATGTATGTCTTTCCAATTTCATTGACAAACAATGAAGTTTTTCATACATAATAGCGTTTGATGTTGACATTTTTACGTTCAAAACTATATCACAAACTTAAACTGAACCATCTCAACAGAATTAACACTATGAAATCCACAAATTTAGACAGTACGCTCTCAAAGGCATTAACACTATGACATCTCCGACCTGAGGCAGTGCGCTCTCAAAGGCATTAACACTATGAAATCTCCAGACTTATGTTGTACGCTCTGAAAGACATTAACACTATGAAATCTCCAAACATTTCAGAGGCACATGAAAGGGATGGAGCAATCTTTGTGTCCAATAACTCCATACATTCCCTTGGCCTCTTTCAAACTTTAGAACATTTAACATAATTTTACAAAGAATATCTGTTTTCTCTCTGTATCGGAGAACTCGAGACCCCCTGAATAGTTACATCTATTCTGTTTCAGCAAACATAGACATGGACAGCGCTGTCGACTGATGGATTTATTTGCCTTTTTGCATTTCCGAAAAAGCCTGGTCATAACATTTGTCCATACGAGTTTGCAGGCCCGCAGAATATTTTCTAAATTGACTTGCTTGTTTTTGTTTACATATTTCGACTCTGCATTTTTTTTTTACGTCGGAGTAGAGAAGAAACTTTGCAAATTTGAAATGACCACTAATTTTATGTATGGTGCATAGAGATGTTTCACCACCAAAAGTACCTATATGTGACCTTGACTGTCTCCACCACTATCAAGATTATCACTGACTCTGTTGTTACCACTGACTCTGTTGTTACGATTGCATTGTCACTTCTACTACCTTGTAAATACTATCAATTATAATACAATGTTGAGCTCAAAAGCCACGTGGAATAGACAACTGTTTGACAAAAGTACATGCAGGATTTACATTTGAACTACTGATTCAGGATTTACTTCTTTAATGTGTACACAAGTACTTGTACCAGCAACATGGAAACGAATGAGGTAATCATATCGTATGGTTTGGTGAATACTCAGGCGTTTCATGTGTCAGCCCCAAAATGTTCGAATTTAATATTCATATCAATGCACACAATATAATCATCAACCTAACCTTTAACCCTTACTAGATTGTCCTCTGACGGTATGCATTTTTAATGGTATTATTGATAGGATAGTGTTTATTCCCAATGATATTTTGCTCAATATAATGTTTCTATGCAGTATAACTGTAGATCCATATGCACGTCCTCAGATTTTTCTTGTTGCAGCATTTTGCTTGCAGTTTGATGTAAGATGTATTACGACGTGCTAAATGTGCCAATACTGGTTGATGTATGATGAATTACAGATTGCTAAATGTGCCAGTACTGGTTGATGTATGATGAATTACAGATTGCTAAATGTGCCAGTACTGGTTGATGTATGATGAATTACAGATTGCTAAATGTGCCAGTACTGGTTGATGTATGATGAATTACAGATTGCTAAATGTGCCAGTACCGGTTGATGTATGATGAATTACAGAATGCTAAATGTGCCAGTACTGGTTGATGTATGATGAATTACAGATTGCTAAATGTGCCAGTACTGGTTGATGTATGATGAATTACAGATTGCTAAATATGCCAATACTGGTTGATGTATGACGAATTATTATATGCTCATTTTTTTCTCTGTTAACTTTACATTGTCAGAATCGTTCAATATTTCCCGATATTGCACCCTCGCGCTGAATTCATACTGACTGCACGCGAATAAAGGAACTACTTTCTATTGTAAATAAACAATTTTTTTCTGAATGAACTAAAGCAAATGTTTTATGGACTGCCACATATCAGCAGCTTTGGCACATTCCGCGTTAACATTTTTGATACAATGTTTCAGATTTAGGCTAGCTATAGACGCCAGACAGGGTCCTTACAATAACATGCAAGTTATAAGACATAAACTTGTCTTCTTTAGCTGGTAATAAAAATGGCAAAAATATACTTACAATTTTACATCCTGAATTTCCTCAAAATGTACTTTCTTAGTTCTGCAAATCCGAATTACCTAAGCCATATCATGGGTTCTCGGTTGATTACACATTTCGAAATTGTACTGTAATTTTGACTACTGAGTATATTCCAAGTGCAATTACATCCTCCTTACTGCACTCAAAATGAAATATACATTAAATTCCACAGCGTCTTTTCGATAATTGCAATTGAAAGACTTCATATTTGCCCCACATTATGATTTGAATCATTCAGTGACAGAACAGAAACACGCATGCCGATGTCAACATACTTCTGCCTCGCTGCTTCAATGCGATGTATTGCATGTAGAATTGCCACAGACGCTGTAAGTTACTAAATTCAGATCATAACCACGAAATTGCGTCGAATCGATAAAAATACCAAAACGTATTCATCTCAGATCAAATGGAAAAGTTGTTGCAATGCGCAGTCATTCACAATATGACTCCAAATTCAATTTTAAGTTGACCAAACGCCATTTTCTTTCGAAACTTACGTCTAGTGCGCGACCAACTTCAAATTCATCTGGGCGGAGTTACGTGCGCATTAATAATGTTGTTGTATAATGATGCATCTACGCTTGTGTATTTAGTTTGTAATACGGCATACATTCAGTTACTTTATTTCTTGCAAGGTTTTTTGTTGGTATATTTAAGCCTTAGGTAGAATAAGAAAATGAGCATATAATAAAAAGGTTACTGCATTTGTATGGGAAAATATGAACTCGTTTTGTCGGATAGATATACTGCACTCCCAAGGTCGTGCAGTATAGCCATCCGAAAAACTCGTTCATATTTTCTCATACAAATGCAGTAACCTATAATTACAGGGTGCTCAATATGCCAGTACTGGTTGATGTATGATGAATTACAGATTGCTAAATGTGCCAATACTGGTTGATGTATGATGAATTACAGATTGTTATATATGCCAATACTGGTTGATGTATGATGAATTACAGGGTGCTCAATATGCCAATACTGGTTGATGTATGATGAATTACAGATTACTAAATGTGCCAATACTGGTTGATGAATGACGAATTACAGATTGCTAAATGTACCAATACCGGTTGATGTATGATGAATTACAGATTGCTAAATGTGCCAATATTAGTTGATGCATGATGAATTACAGAATGCTAAATGTACCAATACCGGTTGATGTATGATGAGTTACAGATTGCTAAATGTGCCAATATTGGTTATTACTTTTAAAATAATACTTAATGAATTTTACATTAATTTTTTTCCTGTTAATTTTTGTTGCAGTTTTTTTCTTGTGGTATTATATTTGTTTGCTTTATTTTAATAGATCTCAGAATACACTTCGAATCTTGTATGTTTGATTGGTTTACGTACGACTCGGTACGGTCTTCCCTTGAGATTGTGTGTGTTCCATATCATCAAGATAGATTTAATTCTTTCCGTCAGTAAACAGTCAAATAATAATGTAAAGTAATAATAATAATAATAATAATAATAATAATAATAATAATAATAATAATAATAACTCTTTCATGCAGAGCTCCAATGACAAAATGCACAGGATTGTCCAAGTGCATTCGTCTTAATTTTGTCAAATTTTAAAGGAGTCTGCAAATTTAAACAGTGAGTTGTAAAATGCAGGTGTTGAGCTTGAGTATCAGTTTGTGCTTCAAACATATTTTGACATTTTCAGGTTTAGTATAAACTTTCGATTGGGATTCTTTGTCTCAAGGAACATTTTTCACGACAACATTGTTTTGGAGTAGATGTTAGGGATTGGAAAAATTTTAATTAAACCAGATTTCCTGGGCAAAAGATATTTTGAAGAAACACTTGAAAACATAGGTCTCTCATATAATGCCTCAACTTAACTGTAGGTATGACATTCTAAATACAACAGTTAACTAATGGATGTTACTGACATTGGTGTTAGAAAGCTATATATTTATTTTTGCTTTATTTATAGTGAAAAGAAATAGTAAAATTTAACTTTATAAAAACGACAGAAATGACTGAACTGTTAACGGCTTCCTTTAGTGGTAATGCAGAATATGAACTGGACATTTGACAATAGAAACTAAATAGTCTGAACAATTCAAAAACACCAATCCCTCGTAAACAGAGCTCATCATGTCACTCGAATCAATTTCTATAAACATGTCGTTTTATGTCCTGTTGGTAGATTTTAAATAAGAGCGAAACCTTTAATCTTGTATGCAAACTACCATCAGATACTAAACCATATTTATGCGTCACATCAGTCAGTCAAATAAACTTGACTTGAACATGACAATTAAATTGGTACGGATAATTTGCTCTCGATTCGTATCCGCTTCTTTTACTTTACATGAATGTTACTTTAGTGAATCGCGTGCAATAGATGTGTGGCGGCAAATAGCTCAGTATCGCTTGCGCTTAGAATTGCATTTTCGTCTGAACACATTTTTAAAAGTGATATTTCAAATGACTGTCCTATCACCTACCTCCACCTGTATCGTCAAGTGATTATTTTGGTAACTCCGATGTGGATTAAAAATAACTATACTTCGTGACATGATTATTTTGAAAGCGAGGCTCTAGTTTCGTGTAATGGACCAAGATTATAAACATTCTATGTTTCCGCATAATTGTATTGTTACTTGCATAATACAATTTAGGGTCATATAAGCTTGGTGCTCCGCACGATGTTCGTGCCAATACTAAGACTGAAAGTGAATGTGCTGTAAACATTGCATTGTCAAGTCTTTGGTTAAGTATATTTGTCTGTTTAGAAGTTAACTGTGCCAAACTGGCAAAATTGGCAAATTTATGTTGTAATGCTCATGCTAAATATCAATGTACTAGAAACTTATCGGGTATAGATATTCTCTGTGTTCTCCATCCACCTCCACCCACCCACGTTTTTCTGTCCTTTGACTCTCGTGTACAGTTCTACAAACAGATTTCATATTTCTATGTTCCTTGGCTCTCGTGTACATTTTCACAAATAGTTTTCATATTTCTATTTTCCTTGACTCTCGAGTACAGTTTTACAAATAATGTTCATATTTCTATTTTCATTTACTCTCGTGTAGTTTCACAAATAGTTCTCATAATTCATCATCATAAGGGCAAATAGAGTTATCTACATTTACTATTGATTGCTGAGTTATGTACATTTCCCATTAATTGCGGAGTTATCTACATTTACCATTAATTGTGGAGATATCTACATTTACCATTAATTGCGGAGTTATCTACATTACCATTAACTGCAAAGTGAAAGCATCTTTAAAACGTTTCTTCATTAATGACACAGTCCTAGCATCGTTTTGTACAGAGGGGTTTTCTCTGTACCCTTAAAAGACGCAAGACATCTACACTGCTGAATTTAAAAATGTCCATCCTTCAAAGCATTGTCCACAAATTGAATGCTCATCAACAATTTAATTTTGCAATGATAACATCAGGCCACTTTTGCAAACCTATACAATTTTAATTCATTACGCCTTCTCCATGATACACATATTATCAGGAAACTTTGTTCCCATCATTACTATTGCATTGTATCAGTCATATTCAGGGATCCACAAACAACATGATTAAAAACTGTGCTATTTACGCTGGTAATCAAGATAGAAATGAAATGACTATCCAGGATTATTTAGAATAAATATCCACATCTGAAACGTCATATCTTAGTTAACAGCCAGTCATAGAATATGAAAAAGCACTTTTCTCGAGAAAGGCATTTTCATTGTCCTCATGCGCTTGCAACAGTTGTCAATCAATATAGGCTGATGCCAGTTCATTGTATTTTTCTTTTCGGACACAATAAGGATGATATCGTAGAGCAGAGGCCATAATATGATTGCTAGCCAGTTTCAATTAATAAAACAGTATAGTTTTCATAATGGTTTATATGACCTTTCTAAATTAGATTGTGTGGAACATGTTTTATTCCAATCTGCTGATTATATTTACTTACTTTAATCGAAATATAAGTATCTATTAGCGTTTAGTTCAATAATTATTATATTTTATCATGAATCTGTCTGTGAACATATTGTTAAATTATTTTCCCATTATTTCCAATAGTTACCGTCTCTACAGCTGAAAGCTAAGAGTTGACAACCAGAGTAGCTTGTTTGCATTAGTCACGACAGGAAGTCAATAACACGGACGATGCTTGTTTGCATTAGTCACGACAGGAAGTCAATAACACCGACGATGCTTGTTTGTATTAGTCACGACAGGAAGTCAATAACACGGACGATGTTTGTTTGCATTAGTCACGACAGGAAGTCAATAACACGGACGATGCTTGTTTGCATTAGTCACGACAGGAAGTCAATAACACGGACGATGCTTGTTTGCATTAGTCACGACAGGAAGTCAATAACACGGACGATGCTGGCAGCTTAATGAGCGATCCTATAATACAGTTCGAGATTCGTGTTTAATAAAATATTCGAAGTGGTGTACCATCTAAAATTGATTCTTTTCACGAACTAAAGTGATTTTAGGAATCTGACAGTATCGGCATCCTACTGAATGAAACATGTTACAACCGACGTGATTCGACACTTACTTTGCGCTCTTGAATATCCAGTGTCCTCAGTCGATTTTATTTCCTGGTTTATTTAAGATATCCTTTTTAAGATAGAATGAACACATAGGATCAAAAATTTTCTGACCAAATTCATCTTGTGCATTTTCCTTATTAGTTCATAATGCGAAAACCCTATCCTTAAGTATACATCACCCGATAAGTCTGAGGTTATTCTGTTTATAAGACCTTTGGGGCTGGCCTATCCATTAGGTGATTAGACCTTTTCGGTTGGCCTATCCAATAGGTGGAATAATATATTTCTATACAGTATCTGATGATGTCTCCCGGTTCCTAGAAGATCACGTAGTATTTAGAGACCCTACTAATCACGTGATCTCATAACCACGCCCATGAGAGCAAGAAGCTATAACCAAGAAACAATGTCAAAGCTGTGTATAAGATGGTATGAATAATATGCGAATTGACTGACTGCATTGCAACAGTACAGATATTGTGATGGAAAGTGTTTATATTTTCCACCGTTATTAGGTTCTCCCCTCATCCCCACCGCGTCGTAAAACAGTAACACACATTCATGAATCAATCCTTAACATTTGTGCACAGAGCACAATTCCTAATATCAAAGCTTGTATGGTATGTTTGTTCTCATGCTTTATTAAACCTAACCCCATTTATTATATGTAAAATATATAAAGATTTTGTCCTGCTTTATTACTCCATATCGACGCCATTAATTAGATGCTACAATATATTATGCAGTTTTTCATGCTTTGTTACACATTATTAACCCCGGTTATAGCCTGTAAAATATATGATAATATTATCTTTAGCAAAGTTAAAAAGCCATGTACACTGTAGGATGACCGCTTAAGCAAAAAGAAACTGCAGCCACTCCTAAGTCGCTAAACATTCCCTTGCCACTGGTTTGATCACGGTCTCAAATTTATACTTTGAAACGCCATGAAGATGTGTTTTGGTGCGGTTAGACCATTCTGGGTATTGATTTACTAAGTGAACTGTCCCACAATATCGGCCAGCGGATCTTGTGTAATCATCTCTGTATCTGGCGAGTCCAATAATCTCGATGTGAATGTCAACGTTGTAAAGAAATGCTTCGATTTAATTTCCTTCGACAGAACAAAGTTGACATTGTTAGCAAATCTAACTGATATTGACGGATAATCGCTACCTAGGATATAATCCTATATATGTTTTCCCTCAATTTCCAAAAAAGTCTCACATGGACCAAAACACCCATTGGTATCACTTGTAATATAAAGTTTAGTTTATTAGGGACCCAAGTCAAGTACGAATAATACCGAAAATCATTTTCGTTTCCATCTATCAAACGCGGGATTTCATATATCTTTGAAAGTTGCCAGAGTTTTTACTTGTACTTTATTGGCTTTGTCTGATACCTTGGCGAGGCAACCGTAATCCGCTTCTCATTGCCAGATTTCCAATCACTAAGTTGCAACTTGTTTAGTGAATAGTGCAACGCGCGAAGAGAAGGCCACGAACATCTATGGTACACCTGTCCCTGAACAACATTACCAAGACCAGTTCTGTAATAAGCCAAGTAAACGGGTTTTCTCGCATTAACGACACGCACTAGTATCACATTTCCACGAACAATTACCATTATATTCAAACTTTAGGTCGATCTCTAATGTATAGTTCTACTGTTAAGGTCACCACGCGGAGATCTATTACGTGCTCATCCTAGTCACAAGAGTACGACGAATACATGCCAACTGACCATTGTGACATGAGAGATAAACAGGCATCTCGGGAATAATAATTTTTAAAACAATCAACGGTTCCACACCATACAGATAGGGAAAACCCAAACAATATCTAACACTGCGATTCTATATTTCCTGGAACCACATCTGTGAAAGATCCGCTTTCATAACTGCCACTAATACCATCAAAGGTTAAATTGATTTGAATCACTGATGTAGTCCTGACAAAGTCAAATGCAATTTGGTATCCGGACCATCCTGATTTACTCTCAATATTCATTGTCCTCAGCAATTTCTTTAATATTTTCAGGCTAACCAAGAATTATTACAGACGACAATGTGATTTTGTCAAGATGACAGAACTGGGTGTAGGTTCATGTTCGCGTATACAAACTAAATTCTTTACGGTCTATAACAAAATTCTCCGTCGAAGTTCTTCATTGATCGACTCCATGTCGTACGCGCCCGCGTGAAGTTCAACGTTTTGCCAGGCTACACCATCGTCAATCAAAAACACAAACAAGTTATTTGTGAAAAGTTCACCAAACGATCGTAATGGGATATTAGGTCAACTGTATTACACGCGCAACGAAACCAATACCGTCTCGAGTGTGCGACCTTCCATTGCGATGATTTGTGTAGAAAACGCCACATTAATTTCTGGTGTTGTTCACGAGATTGTAACCATCCAGGTAACGCTCGGAGTTGCATTTACATCAGTATGTTGCATCGCAACATTGATTTCGCGTAAAACACGAAATATTTTCATCGCCTCAAAGTTCATTATCGGTGTCGTAGCATGCATCATCAATGTGTTCAATAAGTTCATGCATCAACGTGCGAAATGTCTAACGGTCCTTGATGTTATTGTTGAGAAACCGCTGAAAATCGTTGTAGCCTCATTAATAACTTCTGAATTATTTTGTTCTTGTATTTTCTTTATACGTTCTTAAGTTTAAGTATTTGTACCAGCATAGATGCTTGCGGTTCAGGTTAGGGTACGTCTACATATTCGGGGTAGGGTGAAAATACACGGGCTTTAACAGGATCTTGTTCTTGCTAAACTGCTTGCCCGTATATTCTATGAATTGAGGTAAGTACAGTCTCATTTATTCTGCTCATAATTCCTTACCATCTTCATTTTTATTTGCTCGTATTTGCATTAAGCTTTTCTACCGATCGCAGGTGGTATTTCCTTTAAACTCCCAATCGCCAATGGCATTTCTCTTTCCAGTAAACTCCCTGAATACCACTGTAGGCCATTCAATATCCATGCGTTTATCATGTATCTTTGATGGTACTCTTAACATGTAATCTTTCCATTGGGGCGGGGGCTATAAAGGGCGGCATACACACGATTGGTTAAGATCACCTTGCGAAGTGAATCTTTAAAGTATTGACGCGTTGGTTTCTGCGAACTGTACTCGGGTATTACTAACGGCGTATTAGCAATTACCTCAATAACGTCTTCATCAAGTACACGGATGCCTTTTGCGATCAAGACAAGTTCACCTCTATTATCGCTAAAATCTTCGCTGACTTTTGAAATCGCCTCTAGCAAGCGTTCAAAAGTTTTTCCACAGATGCTCCTAGCGGTTTTCATAATATCCTTGGTGCTTCAATCCATCTTACGACTATTGGGCCCGGTTCTTCCTATGTTCCCGATAGCTCAGCCACGGTTGCACTTGTGGCTGTTTTAATATCCTGAGCACATTCCGAGGGTTTACATATTGGTTGATCAATGGTGCCAATGTTTCTTTGAAGCCCCCTGAGATCTTGCCGTGCAGCTTGTCCTGTCTGTGAGCATATCTTTGATGCTTTTGTGGCTGGTGAAAGCACTACGTATCAGTTCCTGGTGTTTGCGAGCAGCTTTTCCTGTGTCACTTTCCATACTCTGCTATGACATCACTGGCGGAAAGCGCCTGTTTTGACCATTTATATTTTTTACCGTGGTTGTTAGATTGTTTTATCCAAACATGCGCAATACTTGCATGGTACATGAGTCGAGGCAATAGTGAGAAAACTATACGGCTCTTGCTGACCTCCCGCAAACATACTTCGAAACCAATCCCCCGAAACGTTTAAGGCACACCAAAGCCCAAAGCATGTTGCAAGACCATGCGCGTCAATGCTGAAAATTATCAGCAACATTTTAGAGTTGTCTCCGATTACTTTCGGAACGCGTACTTATCGTTCTGTAAAATAGATCACGTCTGTGTTATTGTGTTGGCCATCGCAAAATATTCTCGAGGGATTGTTTTGGTGCTCAAGCATTACATCGTAGATCAGATCAATGTTATATTCACTTGAATCCAAATCATCACTGCTTCATCGATTGTGGAAAAGAAATCAACAGTGGACGAATTACTTCTCAACGATGACTGGTGTGCTATCGTAAAATTTTGAGTAACTCGGTTCATCGTTTGCCGATGGCGCAATCACATTCAGGTGATTCCACGTTAACTATCTCATAATCAGAATCAACAAAAATTGAGTTGTCCTGATCCAGCCGGACCAATGATTAACGCATGCACTAAGTTTAGAAACTTGTCACAGTGCTAGGGTAGTATAAGCTTTGCATGCGCGGGAAAATCGATCTCTGGAGAAATCTTTGATTGTTTTGAAAGCATCTTCACTTTGTTTTCTTTTTCGTGATGCCATGGCAATTGTTGAATAATACAATTGTTGCATAACACAAATGTGCCTTCATATTGTGTGCGATTTCGCAGAATAACTCGTACTGCAAATAAAAACCTGAGTTCAAACAGGTAATGGCAGAGCTTTAATGAAGGAAACGTGTGCTCGATGTGAAGGTTCGTTTCAACAATTATACGTGCGATTCACTTTGCTCTCTTTTTGTTTTCTGGCATGTGGTCCGACCACAATAAAGTTTTGGAAGTAATCCCACTTACTCTCTGATTAGCTTTCCTACGATATTTTTGTTGGTGTTACTAAACAACGGGTGTTTTTCTAGGATTAATCGATGTTATCAAATTCGTTTACTAACCTAGATTCAGTTATATCCACGTACACATTATTAGTGGTAATATGTATCGGCAACGAATCCGTATCCGTGTAAAACATTTTTGCATTCTCGCCGTACCACAGTTTGACAATGTTGTAACAAAACTTATACATGAACAGTTTGGACACGTCCAACACTGAATCGTCATCATAGATAGACTTTGGCAGCTTTTGTTTCGATTTTTACTACGTACGGCAATAAGTCTGATATCGAAAATCTTCCGGGATTCAAATGCTGGGTCGGCAATAAGCCTTCGAAGCATATCTCGTTTACTGTCCCTAATACAGTTGACTGGAATTCTCTTTCGCAAATTCTCAATCACTTTGCCACATACGGAATTATTCACGTCTCTCTTAAATTCGTCATTAGTATCCGTTCGCAGAAATTCAAGTATCCTTTTCCTAATCGCAAATACAGCTGCAGATTTCGTACATGGACTGCATAATTGTGTTTAGTACGAAGATCTTGGACAAGTTTGATGCATACGGTAATCACGAGTCCAGATTTGTTTAAAGTTCCACTTTGTAAGGAGACCACCACCCGCGAGACACGACCAACACTTCGGTGGCCAACGAAAAATCGTTATGGGTGTGATGAAGTTTTTCAAGGTAATTATATATCAACCTCAAAGAAATATATGTGGCCTCTACTGCTGTCGTACTTGTGTATATATGTTTGTACGTGTGCGTGGGATCAATCCATTCTAAACCACTTATAGGCAGCAACATTGCCCCTTCCTAAAGATCATTGGGAAATAGATATATACCGTAAGGATTTGGGACGGTGGGGTCATATCCAAGTCTGGATTACGGGTTGCTCGCCATGGAAATCCTACCACGAATTCCACGCTCAACAAACGAATGTTGATCAATATCAGTCAACAGTTCCAATTCCACTTTGATTTTTAACAGCAGTGCATATCAGGACATTCACAGTGATGTAAATTAGCGCCCTGGATCTAGCTTGTACACGTGCATGGCTGTATTACAAAACAACTCAAAGACATACACAGTGATGTAAATTAGCGCCCTGGATCTAGCTTGTACACGTGCATGGCTGTATTAAAAAACATCTCAAAGACATACACAAGCTGAAGCACATCTGTTCTCAGATACAGATCGTAATGGTCGCCAAGGATTTTGCATTCGAAAGCGAACCATACGGTTTCTACATGTTCATAATTTTTGGAAATTCCCTCTCGAGACATGGATAAGAAAAAGGCGCTTATAGGTGGCTAATGGTTTTCAGCAATGTTTCCCAGCCGCTGATGTACTCTCATAGGATAGATCCATTTGCGGGTGAGTAAACCGAACAAAGTCGCCCGCAGAATTTTTTTTTTTGTTTTTTCGGGGGGCAAACATATAGTGGCCAGCTATTAAGTTTTACGGATGCAGGCCCAAACATGTTTAGTGGTGAAATCGGGGTGCCCATGACACCGAATGTTCCATCATCACTGGCACCACCGTATTGACTAATGATTTTGAATAGATGATGGCCATCAGCTGTAATGCTACCGACTAGTTCATCCACGCAGGAAATGAGAAACTTGAGAGAGTCAATGAACTGAAACTGACCAATCCTAACCGTCACAGATTTTCAATATTGTTTTTGGAATGACTCTGATTGGTGCCATTGATGCTGTTGCTACTGTCTGAGTTCTAAACTGGCTATCATACCCACTCAAGCTATAAAATACTGCAAGAAATTTTATTTTATTTACAGCTTTACATTACATGCGTTGTGTGAAGACGCGCTATAAGCACTAGCAAAGAGACATGGATAATGAACTTTGAAATCAGTGGAGCTAAAGTCGCCATCACAGATCCAGCAATAAGTGGTCTCAGAAACCTTTTAATATTATCACGGGTCATGGTCATGTCTGCAGACAAATAGAGTTGTTTTCTGTTATATTTCACCGTAACTGCGAGCGATTTAAGAAACACCTCAAACATGTTTTGGGCGATAGCGCCCTGTGAGCGATATAACACTGATGACTCAGGTTGCCCGTCACATCTGACAATAGTGTTATAAACGCCGCATGGAATTTGCTCCGCAACTTGGATTGTACTTATTTGGTTATTGGAATCTTCCAATGAAATGTTTGAACACATAAAGTCTGCATGGTTATATACGGTACTTTCATTTTTCGTTGCACCGCTGTAAACTTTAGAATGTTTTTACCTAGTTCTGGCATAATCGTGATATGCGGCTTTTCAACAATTCCACCGCAGTAAAGGTCATGGTCGTCTGTTATGTATTTAATATCTGCAGGCAACGTCTGCATGGATATTTCTTACCCGTAAGCATTATGTTCCATCCGTCCAGACCTGTGTTCGTCTATTTTTCTGACGTCTTGAGAATCTTTTCAAAGCTTTTGTTGCTTTTATCATTAATAGATTTGATGTCTTTGCGGTTAAAGATTAAATGTGGATCATCATAAAGCCAATGTTTTTTTAAATCATTCGTTGTCATGGTTAAGTGGCTGACTCAAATGCACATAGAAAACAATATTTGCTTCAACTCTGTAGGTGTCTGTGTGTTTTAATGTCGATACGATTTGTGGACGCATCCTTTGAAAAATGGTTCACAAGGTCTTTACCTGGCACGTATTCGAACGGAATAATTGAGAGATAATAACTCTAAGCATGGCGACGGTGGTCCTGTTCATGAACATTCGCTTCAGCCTCGGCATTAACAGCGGTTTCAATTTGACGAAGGTCTTGTTCTCCCTCGACCACGCTTGCAATTTCAGCTCGTTGGGCTCGTGAATATTGAATATTCAGTCGTGCTATAGTTTCACGAGGTTGTCGCACAGTCTGGCGCGGTTCGGCTATAATGCCTAATAATGTAAGTATGTTAGCTATACTTTCATCGCTTGATATTTGTCCTAATAATGTAAGTATGTTAGCTATACTTGCATCGCTTGATATTTGTATATTACGCCCACGCTTGAACTGTCTCAGTTGATGAGCTCTTGTCGTTGCATTTACAACCATCAGCATTTTATCCGGGGCAACCAGTTGTGGCTGATCCGGGGTAATTTGTAGCATAAACAATTGTGGTCCTATTAACTCAGGTATGCCAGCTTTTCGCATACGGCTTGATATTCTAATCGAACGCTCACGCTCCAGCTGCCTTAACTGAACCACAGTCAACATATGAGTATATGAGGTAAAATTTCCATTAATTTTTTTTTCAAGTTTAGTTTTACTCTGCCAAGATAAGAAATTGCAATCACTTCAGTCATAACTATTATTGAATCGACATTGTTGGGTGTTTCCTCAACTGTGTTAACGTGGTCAAGTATTTCCACAAATATTGAAGGGTTTTTATACAACAGTTCCGCTCGTGAATCTTCGCTGGCGAGCAAGATAATTTTTGCGAAGAGATCTGTATGGTCGGCAAAGCTGATTTACTTGATTTAACTCCGATACCGCATTTAGTACATAGTTGAGCACCATTTAAACACATAGAGCAAGGAAATGTAATTTATAATATTCGTAATGGCATGTTGTGCCGCTTAGTTAGTGTTTCTACGGCATACACATTTACAATGTTCGAGTCCCAATGCCACTGTACTATAAGACTTATATTTTGAATAGGAAATATTGTTTATCTGCCCTGTATCTAACCTAGACCAAAGTTCTTCCACATTAGCTTTTAGTTGATTCTAGTTGTTATCATGTCATTCATTAATTATAAATATTTTATTACATTAGAAGTTAATGTTACAAAGCAAGTTAGTGTCTCTCATACACGATATCTTTGCACGTGGAAGCCTCCTAAGTTTGGTATCAAAACGATCCGCCTATGCAAAAAATAATTTTCTTTACGCGTGTGTTTGTTGAAATCACTGTACATTTACCTCTGTAATAATACATCACACCAACTCGAAACTTACCTCGAAACTTACCACCTATTGTTGTGCGCTCACCTCCAAGAATTTCAAACGTATTACAGTGAAACTATTTTTGGCAGTTGTATGTATGTATGTATGTATGTATGTATGTATGTATGTATGTATATGTATATATATAGAGAGAGAGAGAGAGATAGAGACAGAGAAACAGAGTTTCATGCCTGTAGCTCTTACATGGTTTCAGAATAATGGTGCTAAAATAGGGAAAATAAAAATATTTTATTTATGAACTTGACCTTGAACATTCCGCTTCCATTCTGCAACCCGCACACAGTTTGTCACAAGATACATACCAAGTTTCATCAAACGGTTTTAAAGTTATATTACATGGATAAGAAATTGTACTAAAAAAGTACTGGCCTTGACCTACATACATTAGTGGATAGGCAACGTACTATTTAATAATGAAATATAAGTAAACCAAGTAGATCTATTATCGCCAACCAAGTAGAACATTTTCAGCTTAGTAGTAAAGGTTGTCATTTTGAACTGGAATGTTATACGAACCTACAAGGGAGAGATGTCAAGAAACTTGAAATTGTGATACTGATTATTGCCAAATATAAAGTAATGGAAGGATAAAACCATGTCGATGGTCGCCATTTTGTGTTATACATAGAATGTTACCAATATTTATTTTTTGGGCAAGATACACGTATCTAGTTCTAATCATTGTACTTTTTGAAACAGTTTACATGCAACAATACTTCGTTTGTTATGGAAACGTAACGCGGTCAGCACGATATATAGTAATGCCACCCACTGGGTTGGGGATTATGTACTGAGAACACGTGTTGTTCCCAGTGTTATACTGGTTTAATACACCCACTGGGTTGGGGATTACGTATTGAGAACACGTGTTGTTCTCAGTGTTATACTTATTTAATAGGGAGATACTAATGGAGATCGACTACATGATAAACAGTTTTTCTTATTTCTTACAAGGTAATAACACATAAACAGACCGATCTATTTTCTTCTTCTTACCAGGTAAAATACATAAAACAAACATCTCTATTTTCTTTTTACAAGGTAATACACAGAAATAAACCTGTTTATTTAATCTTCTTACAAGGTAATAAACAAACAAACCTACCTATTTTCTTTTCTTACCAGGTAATGCACAAAAATAAACCTATTTATTTTCCTCTTCTTACAAGGTAATACACACGAGTAAACCAATCTATTTTCTTCTTCTTATCAAGTAATACACAGAAATAACCCCCCCTTTTTTTTTGTTTTTCTTATAAGCAAATACACATAAGCGAACCTATCAGCTTTCTTCTTCTTACCAGGTAATACACTTAAGTCAACCTATCAATTTTCTTCTTCTTGCCAGTAATACACATCAGTAAACCTATTTATTTTCCTCTCCTTATAAGGTGTATATTTTCTTCTTCTTACCGGGTAGTACATATCCACGTAAGCAGTTGCAGACTGCTACTGACACGGAAGATGACAAGGTCCATAGATAAATTAGCTTGCTGAACAAAACTGCCCATATAACATTGTCAATTAGAGAACTCTGTTGCAGTCCAATCTGATAGAAAATGTTATGTGCGTCCGGTGGCAGTGAAACACAATATTCATTCCAATTATATATAATATTATATTATATCTTATATTCAAATTTGTTTTGCGTGCTTCGGGATAGTGCTACAAATTGCAGTAGTATTAAAAGAAATGTATCGCTGAACAGTAAAGATACTACTTTTCAGATTTGCTTGTCAAAATTAATTTATTAAGTCTTTTGTATGCGTGTTCACCTTGGTGTACTTTGTTGAAACCAATAACGTGCATCACTTATCAGTGATTACTATTAGCTGTAGAAGTCCAAGAACAGACCTGCTGTTTCACTACCCCAATCTATCAGAAAAAATTCCACTTTTGGGGTGAAACAAATGAGTGACAAATGTGAGATAAAACATGTTTGCAGACCTTGTTTAGTTATGATATGCATCCAGCGTGTTAATACGCTCCTTTCAAATTCTGGTCATATGATACGTTTGATTTCTTTTATCACTACCTTGGCCTATCACATAATTCAAATTATGGTAGTGACTCCCAACATTGCTTTGTGTTTGTACACGTTCTCTCTCAATTTTATGTTTGATATCGGAAACGATTAATCAATCATTTCATGCTGGATATAAGCCCTGGATATATTTTCTCTTAAATCAGTGATTGGCGAAGTCGCGAATTCCAGTTGTAATCAATATTTCTAGACTGGAAAAAATGTCTCAGGCACGTGCACATATATGTCTGTATTTCTCTGTGTTCTGAGTTTTAGTAGATTTGTAGATATTTTATTTTCGAAGAACGTTTAATTGGCCCGATTTTCACGCGACCAGTGACGGTTTGTGACTGCAATCGATTTCAGTGGATTGGATCGCTTATGTTGCATGCAGACAGCGACATGATTGTTTGCGATGGGCCACTAAGCCTAAGTTCCTATTAGGTCTGACAGTTCATTGACTTATTTATAATTAAATCCTACCAATGATACAAACAAGAATTATGATTCAGACATTCAGTTCAAAGAGGGGTGGGGGGAGAGACAAATAGTCCAAATTTCCCCAGAGGTTATGATATTACAGCAGTGAGTAGTGAAGTAGCAATGTCGTGAGATTTATTATTAGTGAGTCGTGAAGTAGAACTGTCGTGAGGTGGTTTATTATTATTATTAGTATTATTATTATTATTATTAGTAGTAGTAGTAGTAGTAGTAGTAGTAATGATGCATGAGTACAAGACATGTCCTGCTAAGTCTTCTAACCCTTGTAACACTAACAAGAATCGCATCTTTTGCTCAGTGCTACTTAATATTTTTTTTTAATATGAAAGTGTAATAATACTATTGACTTCACACTTTTCAAGATTTGCAATAAAATTTACCCATAAAACTTCTACTGCTCAATTTCACTTACTATTCAATTTCACTTTCCAATTCAAATTGTTCAGACAAAATGTTACGACGGCAAGTCTTTATACTTATTATGTATGGTGTTTTTAGATGGCAATTCTTTATATTTATTATGTATGGTGTTTTTAGATGGCAATTCTTTATATTTATTATGTATGGTGTTTTTAGATGGCAATTCTTTATACTTATTATGTATGGTGTTTTTATATGGCAATTCTTTATATTTATTATGTATGGTGTTTTTAGATGGCAGTTCTTTATACCTAGTATTTATGATGTTTTTATGTGAAGGATGGGAAATGTTATAATAAGAATTTTATTTTTAAGAATTTTTTAAATTTGTATTCTTGAATGATTAATTAAGGTGACTAAAAATTTTATCAATCTGTTCTAGGCACAGACGTGATATGTAACATCAGTGTGTTTAAGAGACAGACGTGATCTGTAACATCAATCTATTTAGGGCACAGACATGATATGTAACAATAATCTGTTTAAGTGACAGATCTGTTTTAAGGGACAGGTGTGATGTGTAACATCAGTCTGTTTAGGGGACAAACGTGATATGTACCACCAGTCTATGGGAAATACATGATATGTAACATAAATCTATTTAGGAGACAGACATGATGTGTAACATCCTTCTGTTTAGGGGACAAGCGTCATATGTAACATCAGTCTGACTAGGGTACAGAGATGATGTGTATCAATAGTCCGTCTAGGGAAAAGACTGATATGTAACATCAGTCTGTCTCGGGGACAGACGAGAATATGCAACATTGCGAACAAGGCAGCTCGTAATTTTAAAGTTTTTGTTTTAATCTGACAGTATGTTTTTCACATCTCTAATGCAAATATCCTAAAGTTCACACGCCCACTTGGAGA